>JAPMOR010070900.1:270625-306227 GCA_026543865.1 Argiope aurantia
ATATATAGACATAGATGGATAGATATAGATATATAGACATAGATAGATAGATATAGATATATAGACATAGATATATGAATATAGATATATAATTCTTAATAAAATTCCCTTTTCGAAATAAATAAATAATTTAGTTTTTATGTTTCCTGTTCTAAGACTGAAAATGAAGTAGCCTGAAAACAGAAAATCTAATTCGAAGTCTTTTCTTTAAACAACAATAATATATTCAAACTATTTTGTAAGTCAAATTATTCAGATATAAATTTAACTCTGACGTCTTTCATATGTCTACAATAAAGACTCTATATGCCATTTCAGTATTATTTATGGCATTTTCTAAGGCATTTATTGACTACCCAAATCAAATATTCCAAACATCAGTAAAAATTTATATTTCATAAATGACATATTTCAATAACGCAATGATTCGAATAAAATTCATTCTTGTAATTCATAACAATCGGTTATAAAACTATTTGAAATAGTCCACTCCAACAAATTTTAATTAAAAGCTTATTGAGTGAATATGCAGACTGCAGCAGCTCTATAACTTCGGAGAAATTTACATGAAATTAATGGTAAAATTTCAAAAATCATTGCCAATTTACTATATAATTGCAGGGAACATTAACAAATGATTTTAAACATTATAAAAATGCCTTCACATGTTCTTTTAAGTAAATACCAGAAACAATTCTTTTTTTAATCGTCCTGATAATTCAAATGAACTTTAATCCAAACCAATGTTTTATTTTTCATGTATGCTGGATTGAAATTTTCTGTTTTGTAAAGCATAATGCTACAAAGGTTGTCATTTCCTGTACATTTTTTAATAATTTTCAAATGGAACGATCATTTTAGGAACGGTTGTAAATTAGCATATTAGAAAATGTATGTATATATATATATAGTTTTCGAGAAAAAAAATGTTTATATTGGAAACCAAATGGTAAAAAAATAGTCAGTAAAAGAAACCATATATTTTACTACATTTAAATGGTTAAGAAACCTATATATAAAAAATTTCTCTCGAAAGCTGGAAGGCAAAAGCACATTTCTTTGCATCTATCTGGTAACATAAATTGTTGATGTTAGAAAGAGTCAATGTGAAGGGATGGAAAATCCCTCACTTCTAAGATAATGCAGTTATCGAAAAACTTTAAAAACAAAGGTTGCTCGCCTTAATGAGGAGATAATTGTCTAGTTGCATTTCCTATTCTATATTCAATATTAAAAATGTTATAGCAAAATGAAAGTTTAAACCACCACCATCACCATTTCCCCTGCTTTTTAAACCAGATGGGCCATTTACGAACTAGTCTGCAATTCTTATATTTCTAATAACATGTTTCAAGCCAATTAAAATATAAACAAAATTACTCTGGCTATTCTGTTCACAAGATAAGATGGGCAAAGTTTTGAGCTTCAATGGACCATGATCAGTGACCTGAAGAAACTTTACAGAAGTCTTTTCATGAAACTGTGGTGAAGCTTATAAGCCAGCTAACAGCTGCGATACACGAGTATTACTTTTGTCTTGTGGTCTTGTTACTCGGCTACTAGAACCACAAGGTCCTAGGTTCTATCCTCGCTCATAACAATCCGCTACAAAATCATTGCAATAGGTATTTATTAGTAATCTTTTTAATGTGGCGTTTTATGAAATATATTGTAAAACAAGTATTTTGGAAACTTACCTCTTCTCGACTACGACTTTGAAATAAATAATGTTACAATTTTTGTGAAAAAACATTTATCAATTTTATTCATTTAGCATGTTTCACTTTATATTCACTTGTGTCACTGTTTATTTCACTTGTTTCACTTTTTTTTTCACTGCGCCTAATGATCACCAATAAATTATTAAAGTATTATTTTAGAAACGGATTTGAAAACCTCAAGAAAACATCAAAGTTGAAAATTTTAACGAATATATTTTACATATTTCACTCATGAGGAAATAAATAAAGGAAATTAAATTTCAAAAAATGGAATAAAAATTTATAAAAATACAATTTTGATCATTTAAATTAAACATTTATTTTTAAATAATTGCATAATTAATGATGTTAAAATTATTCAGTGAAAAAAATTCTTATTTAAAAAAAATGATTTATCATGGAATGTGTGCAGTTTAATAAACCCCCATTCCTATATCAATCTAAAATTCGAAAAAAAAACTTCAATTAACACCTTAAATTGCTTCATAATTAATATTACTTCACAGAACAACACTCTTCTAATCGTACTGAAAACCCTGTTCTTAGCAGAGGATAAAGCCCAAAGAAAACTTTCTTTTTGTTGTTTTCTTATGTTAAAAATTCATTCTCCTGATCAGTGCCAAACTGTCTTTTGTTCTTCCATTGAGCAACAACTAGAGGCTTGGAGGAAGGATGGGGATCTGTCTCGAATTCGTTGGCGCGTGAATTACGACTGATTAGCACGTGGCTGTCTAATTCAGTGGCGTGAACAACCGCTGGCAGACTGCAACATGAGTCCCTAATCTGTCTTGCCTGGACTAAAATAGCTAGCTGCTTAATTTAATTTAGACGAACCTATTCTCATTCATATAACCTTTCTTAAGAAGAAATTAGTGGAAATGCAGGAAATGATTTAGCATTTTTTATTACTCTAATTTTTTCTAGTTTTAATTAAAGGATTTGAGCTCAGTTTAGTGATAATATCTCATTTGTAAGTTTATGATGATGAAATCCTGACCCCTCTCAATAAGTTTTCACAGCATTCTGCAGCATGCATTCTCCTTCCGAATGAATTTATCATTCACTGTGGTTGTCAGGTATAATCTTGTCTTAAACACCGGATTTTTGGTAGTGATTGCTAATACAGGAAAGCTCTCTTAAAAAATATTCAAATCAAAAAGAGCCAGTCATTCCAAATTCCAATAAAGCACACGTCGTCAACAGAAAGAAGAAATATGGCAGGTAGAATATGCATGCTCTAGTCAACGTTCGTGATTAATCGTCAATCAAATTAGTAGTCATACAAGTAAGTAATTTCAGATTCTGATACAGTATTTTCCCTCAAAGCAATAAATCAATTTTTAAGTTTTGAAATACTATTTTTTGTTTGAATCAGTTGAAGGATATTAATCTGTATGTGGGAGGTTTATTATTTATTATTTTTAACAAAATAACATAATTTAACTCTGTTTTAAAGCGAAATAAAGTCGTTTCTGACACAAAATAATAGAGAATTTTTAAGTTTGGGAGTAGATATTTAACTACAGTGGCGCCACCATTGCTATCCCGCATCACTGCCCTCACGTGATAAACCTCGACCCTCTGTTGGTGTACTGTCAAAAGCTCTGAGTATTTGCTGAACACTCTCAACAAACTCTCTTAAAAGGTAGGATCCTTTAATTATAGAAGTAAAATTACTATATGTAAAATTATTAGGATGGAACAATGAGCTACACTTAATTTCAACCTGAAATTTGGTAAATATGCTTCAAAAAGTTTACTATGAAACAAGTTTACAGTGAAATTTAAGTAGATAAAATATCTTCCTGTGGCACAAGTGGTTTTTGGAAGAAAATATACTACATGCCAGAAGAGATTCATCTAGGATACTCGGGATTCGTTGCAATAATTAGATGTGCATCTCTGAAACTGAAGGTGAATCTTTCAAATTCAGCAAAGAAACATTTTGAAATTTCCTGCGTGAAGTGAGGAGCAAAAGAAAAACTTGCACCATATTGGCTCTATACATTTTAATCAACGAGCAAAACTCTTCAAGAAGTTCGCATTTCGGATAAGTCAATTGAACCACTAAAAATGTTTCATATTTCTTGAAATCGATGCTACAGGTGGGGGTGTTCAGTATTCTTAATATGATCCTAAAAAGCGTTTCAAATTGAAACAGGAATGTAACAACAATGTAACCACAAACACCCCCTGAAAGAAAGGAAAATTTCCATTCCAAAACAAACAGGAAATAAAATGTATTCTTAGATCACAAATAATGTACGCTAACTGAACAAACAATTACTGGTGAGTAATTTTTAAATATTTTGAAGTGTTTAATAAACAGAATTTATCGTATTTGTTCAGGAAATCAGGATTAGAAAAGTTATGTTTGTTGCATGATGAAGTTATCAATCACAATTCACTCAATAATTTTTGCTAGATTTGGCATAAAATCGCATCTTTTTTGGTTGTATCATATCTACTGTAGCATTCGTAGGATGTTAATTAGCCTCTTTTTAAAACTTCGCGAATTTCCAAATTTTAAAACGGAGTTTCTGATTCAATGACATTCTATAAGCATCATCGCGTGCATTGACCGCTATTTTCTAAAAGATGAAACAGTAAAGTTATGCAATAATTATTATATATCAACAATAAGTGAATTGAAGTGGAGGGAATTTTTGTGAATAAAAATTAAGAATAATCAATTTTTTGGTTCTATTTCATTTTACATAACTGAATAACAAATAATTGATACAATTAACTGAATTCCAAATAACTGAAATTCGAAACATGGTCTTCACTCACATTAAAGCGTTAATTGTTTGCAAAATGTAAAGAGGAATTTTTTCATAGTAAAGGCAATTTTTAAGGCTCATGCACGACCTTTTTGCTATGCAACATACCAAAATTCAAAACTTAGTATTTTGTAGAAATATACAAAAAAAAAAAATCTAAAGTACATCACGCCCGACTTTTGTAACAAAATATACAAGAAACCCCTTGAAGGAAATTACATTTATCATGGGAAGAAATTCTGTGAAAGTTTCAAGGAGAAATTAATTTGCTTTTTAATTCAATATTGCACTCTCTCCATCCAGAAAAAAAATGTAAAATATATTAAAAAATGAAAATATAAAAGTATGGCATTAAAATTCAAATTTTGTGTGTGAATGCAGGCAGCAATTTTCATTTATTTATTGCCAATTAACTAACTTGCCAACTTGGTTTTTGGTTCTTGGCCAATTTGACTACTGCAAATTTATTAACATTGCACTTCTATAATTAATATATATATCCCTGTAAATAATTTTCCCATAAAATTAGATTATAATATTATACTTTTCTTATGATTCAGTGTGGAATATGATACGTAAAAACTATTTAGCTCTAGTACATCATACCATACCAGACAAAGCAATGATTCTTTAAAAAAAATTATTTCTAGCTTAAACGCATTATCTTCATTTTTATCTTTTCCATGAATATCAACATTTACTAAGCAATTTTTCTGTGAAACGTTCTTTCTTCCATGCATTTTTGACTTCCGCTGGTGTTCTTGCTGTATAATACCACATAATCACTACCGAAAAAAATGCAGGGAAAGATTCCGTTCTGTCAAATAAAACGTAACAGATAACCCTTCTTTTCTCTTTCTATCCAACTGGAATATTTGGAAAAGCTCCAATAAGGTTAAAGCGACCCGAGATGAAAGAACAAAAAAAGGGGGAGAAAAGGGGAGAGAATAAATTGAAGATTTGGAAAGGATAGTTTTATGTATAGAAAAAAATTCTTTCAATTAGCGGCAAAGTTAGTTGCTTCGTCACAGTTTATTTATAAAATCCCATTTAGTTTTCAGATAACGATTTTTGTCTTTAATCCACGAATACCTAACATTTATGGTTTTGGTTGCTCTAAGTGCAGTTTATGCCGAAATGTTGGATTGAGCTCAACTGGCATTGGATTAGTTCCGGTTTCCTGATACTGCGCACTAAAATTCTAGATTTTTTTTCCCCTGGCTGAAATTTATCGACACTCTGACCTTTAAAATTTTCTCTTTCAAGAAAAATGACTCCGTTTTTTTACTACTAAGTAATGTTCTTTCGGATGAATGGGTTTCTAACTTTTTTTACTCTAAATGGAGTTACCTTTTAAATTTAAACATACAGGTTGAATGCATTTAGAAATGAAAAGCGATAAAAATGGTTGTATTTATCTCAAATTCTTGAACAGAATTGTAGTAATTTTTTATTATTCTGACATTTGAAATGTTATATTGCCTGTTTTTGCGATTCGGCGTAATATAAATTTTACAAATAATTCATCAAACGCTCTTTAATAGGTTATTAAAATCACTCATTAATTTTCTTAATTGAGTTCTTTCAGCTGTAAATAATGTGTTACAGCATATATAATGCTTTGGTTATTTCAGATATTTGTTATAACTAAGTCTAGGCAGCCTAGTGTAAAAATCTTCTGAATACAGAAGGTCTCTGGTTTAAAATTTCTCTAATACTATTCTCTTTCTATTCTATTAAATTCTTTCTATTTTATAAAAATTCTTTTTAAATCTTTCTACTCTGTTTATCAGAATATTCGCTGCATATGAAGTACTGCCTATGATGTGTTAAAATCTCACGCATAGAATTTTCCTATGGTTAACGGATAACGGATAAGAGACGTTTTGGATTAGAAGTTAACTTTGTTATATGATAATATGGTCATGTCATAGTTGAAAATCCATGTATTTCATGCAACTGTTTCATTGATACCACGAATGAAATTTATAAGGAATATTCTTTAAATAATCCTAGTATATCATCAAAAATTTTCCGTTCATTTTGTTCTCCTAAATATTTAAAAATAATCGTTTCAGACTTTCCTATTCCATTCGTATCCAACCCAAACTACAGAGGAATGGCTTATATTCTAGAGATATGACATTGTAGAGAATAGTGTACCATAATATTGGAAAGTGTTCCACTATACGATATGAAGGCATGTCCTTGTGCATCTAATAAAATTTAACTGAACTGCATTGCACTCTTGCGTAACTAAAAGAATATAATCAAAAGTTATAGTAATATAATTATCTATAATAATAAAGGTTAACCCTGCATTCTAAGGGATGGATTGACTTTCATCTAGAAACATTTCAATTATAAAATCTAGAATAATCATCGTATCATCTCCTTTTATATTCACATCATTTTCCTAAAAAATCGTTAACAAGATTCCAAATAATCTTACAAGAAATATATCTATACTTATAATAAAGCTCAATGTGTGTGTGTGTGTGTGTGTCTGTTGGCGCTCTACAGGTCGTACCATTCAACCTACAGCTACCAAATTTGGCACGTGTATACCTTGGAGGTCGAGAATGTACACATGGGGGTTATTTTTTCGAATTTTTAATTAGAATTTTATTTATTTAAATATTAAGCGAAATTTTGACGTGTTTCTGCTATAACTTCCCAAAATATTACCGCACAAAAAAGATATTTACATGAAGTTCAAGATCAAAGATTTTTCTTTTAAATGATACCAATGTTTTAACCTTAAAATTAAATTTCTAATTTTAATGAATTTTTAAATAAATATTTTAACTATATGTTTCACAATTTTTTTCATACAAAATAAAAATAAAATTTAAGCTGCACGAGCACGTTTCGCATTCATGGGAAAAAATTAGCTTTTTTCAAAGTGTTGCCATCACATTGATCAAAGCTCCAATTAAAAATAAATTAAATCTTTTTGGAAATGAAATCTATAAAAATATAATTTTCAGCACGTGTTTGTAGGAAATGAAACAAATATGAAATATTATTTTTTCTAAACAATAAATTCAAGAAAAATTATTTTATGATCTTTTACACTCTCTATACAGGGTGTTTATTAAGTCCAGGACCCATTTTGATGTTTAATAACTCATAAAATAATGAAGATATAAACAAACTTATGGCATTTATTGATGGAATAACTCACATATTTTCCTTTTCAGGTTTGAATATTTTTACTTTTGTAAATATCGTCTGCGCGTATGGTTAATTTCTGATAATTTCATTTTCCAGTCTAAATATCTGTACTTTTCTAAATATCGTCTGCTTATTAATTGCGTTTTTCTCTCTCTTTTTTTTTGGCAACTATTGAAATGTTATGTTTACTTTTGATGTGTTTGTTCTATGTAGTACTTTTTTATGTGATGTTTTATTCAAGCGGATAATAAGGAGAATGCATACACCACAAGAGAAAGCACAGATTTTATGGTGGTCATAGAGTTAATTTTCAATCAACTAAATCACTGACTTTTAAGAGTTAATTTCCAATCACTTAAACTGACTGATTTATAAAAATTTAAATATCACTATTCAATAAAAAAAGGATAATTTTGGATTTTCCATCGATCGCCTCAAAGAAAATACGCCAATCAGCGCGAAGGTTTCTCAAGATTAATTAGCCTAAGATTATGAAAATGTTGAGTTTTTCTAAATTTTAAACATTTTAAACTTCATAAATAAGTCTTAGTTGATCGTGGAAAATAGAAACATTCATTCATTTATTTAAAATTTGGTGTGTCCAGAATATTTCTCAGAATATGATACCTTACTGCATTAAATTTAGACTTCATAATTTTTGAAATATATTTATAGGTCGGAACAAAATATTATTATTGATTTCATTTCAATCCTTTTGAAAGCAAAACTAAAAACTGAATTTTATGCTGAATCCCAGAAATTTTTGTTGAATTATTGTTTGAGATATTACATAAATTATGAAAAATATTTTGTAGTTAACATAAGACTTAAATACCGAGCGATTCAGTTTGCAATACTCACATTCAGTAATAATAATAATTAATAAATAACAATAAAGATGATAAATAAAATAAAACGCTTTGTTTTATTAAAAAATATCTCAATATTAATTGCAATTTCGTCATTTACATTTTTAAGTAAAGTTGAAGTTTTGCCGGATATGACAACTAATTAGCAAAATATATATAGTAAATTGAACGAAACGATGTAAACAGTATAAGTTTGGTATGACTATCAAAATTTGAAGATTAAAAATGTTTTGTTTGAAAATCTATTAAGAGACCAGTTACTTAAAATATTTAATTGAAAATTGTAGCGAGCGGTAATACTGGCGAACCGGCTGGTCGCCAAAGGCGGCTAGTCAGTTAATAAAACAAACATAAAAATGTTTAAATACTCCCTTCAAAAATGCACAAAATTCGCAGATGATATTAATTCACAATTTGAGCAGAAATATAATTTATAACAGCAAATATTTTACAAAATTGTTTAATTTTGTATTTATTCTATTAAGTTCCATTTTTCACTATTTAGTTCATTCTGAAAATTTTGCAATTTTCAATATAATAACGAAACTGACAAAAGCCGAAATGGTTATATTAAATGTTAGACTGTATAATTAAATAAAATAATTTGGGAATTCAAAACCCAAAAGTTTTAATAAATAAAGTTGAAAGGCTTTAAAATCAAAATTTTTATAGAGCTACGCTTTGAATATAAAATGCTTAATCATTCAATTCATTTAATCATTATACTTGATATGATTCATCAAATTATTAAATAAAAATATTTCTTAGGTGGTAATGAAAACCCTTCTGTAACAGAATATTTTAATTAGTCAACGACTATCTATGCAATGAATTAATATTTTTATAGCATGGATAGATATTTATAGATAGATATATAGATTTGTTATAAATCTATACAAAATATGGAGTATTTAAAAAATGCTGGAGCATTGTGGGAAAAAAATCTTAAAGAATTTTTGAGGATATGCTACATTTAGGTATTTACAAACTTGAAATAATATAGATAATTTATTATAGATTTTATTATATAGGACAATTCCAATTTTTGTAATACATCTAACCATATGAGAGCCTATTACATCAATATTTATTTATTTACACTGCTTTAAACACAACAAACAATTTTAAACTGCATCCTTATAAATCAAAACATATTTTCTATTGTATTTTAAACGATTTCTTAAAACTGCAACAATAACTTCGCATTTGATAGTGAACAATTAATAAAAACTAAATCTTTACCTATCAAAAGTCATCATATACTTTCAAGCTTTGCCTTTAGCAAATATTTCGATGCATGCTTAAACAAAAATGATAACCATCTCAACTCGTTACTTAAATATTCCATTTAGTACTTTGACTTTTCCAAATCATTTCACACGATTCTCAGAAACTCAATAATTCCATGAAAAACGCTTTTACCCTAAATATTCTTCAATTGAAAATAATTTGTTACAAAAAGAAAGCTCGCCATTACAACTTCTATGGAAACGAAAAATTTTAAATCCTCTTTAGCATATTTAAATTTTCGACCATCATTAAAAATGAAAATTCTAGGGAAAGGAAAATCGAGACATGCATTAACGAATAAAGCAGAAAATATTTGTTTGTTTTTTTATTTTTAAACATTAAAACCGCTTTTGGTAATCATGCAAAACATGATCCATATCAACGAGACACTTGAAATCTAATATTATGGAAGTGTAAGATCTCCATTTGTGAAATTTAAATTTCTCTCAAAGATAAGTAAACTGAAAAGTATTTGGGAAATGCATTTTATACCTATAATAACCAGTAGTGGCTTAATTAAACTAAATAAGAGGAAGTGTAAGATAAGTAAACGGAAAAGTGTCTGAGAAACACATTTTATACCTGTTATATCCAGTGGTCTAATAGGTTAGGATATGACATAGTTTAGAAGCATGCATCTGTGGAAGAATGTTATGGATTCTATTCTTTGGCTGTAATCTTTACAAACTTCATGCATAAGTAGATAGACCCATATGAGCTTTAGCCATGTAGACGACACTGTGCCATTGCCATTCCACCATTAAAGCACCATATCGCCATGTGTGTATATATATATATATATATATAACATTCATTTTCTGAAGTCGTTTTGGCTAATAGAAAATGACATATTTACATTATCACAAAATTTAGGTTCATTCTTAAAGTCTTGCACAAAAGCAAATAGAATTAGAATATTCATACTAACGTCAATAAACTTTTGAATTCCTGAACTCTTAACTCTTAACTGGGGACGTGCGATCTGTGAGACCGCTAGCGATGGATTTTCGGTCACCCCTACTCTACTTTTAGCTCAATGGAATGGATTGACCCTGTAGCTTCCTGTTTTGTGACCTTCAATACACGAGCACTTTTTCAACCGATTTCACCAGATGCCTTTTAAAATAATTAAGTTATTTCTTTAAGCTCGGTCTCTAAGACCGCACCTCCCTGTTAGTGTCTCAGTGATAAACAAGGCTTAGCAGATGGCGCTAAAATTGGGCCCCGAAATATCATCCAATTTACTGATCCTATTATGAAGCAGTGTTGCAGCCACTTTTAAATGAAGCAGAAAGTGATTTTAGTGATAAGGATAATTGTGCAGATGAGTTTTTCGATGAAAGTACGCATTCAACTGATTCTGATAAGTATGTTCAAACATAATTAATTTTTCTAGTGATAATGAATTTTGAAAATTTTATAAAATATATGAATATACCAAGAGATATATATACAGAATTAATAGGTTAATTTTTATACAAGTTCTTAACCTATATCTTTAAAATGCCCTAGAAAACAGTGCTATGAAAGTCCCATAAGCCGATAAAAAAAGACCTATTTTACCCATTTGTCAATTTTTTTTTATTTTTCATATAATTGTTGAATTTTACATTATGTTGTCTTCTATATACCTTCATATACTGTAAAAATAAATATGATTTAAAAAGTAAAAAGTAATATGTTTTTTCAAGAATATTATTTATTGTAACATGTAATTTGAGAAGAAAACGTATCTTCCAACGCATTTACTTTTTTCAATGATAATATATTTTGAAAAAATTCTAAAATATATCTATATATCAAGAAAAATATCTGTAAAATATATTGGCAGTTTTTCATACTAATACATTCATTAGAAAATTTAATTTGAGTGTAAATGAAATGCGGTCTCGTAGACCGCACCTCCCCAGTTAAGTCCTAAAATTTCACCTCCCCAGTTAAGGGTTAAGATACTTCACATCACAGCGCCCATCTTTCCAAACATTATAATATTTTTATGTGTTATTATAATTTTTCAAGTGAAATTTCAGATGAATTCTTATGCATTCTTGGTAAAAACTCATATTATATATTAATCCATCAAAAATGTTGAAATCCAAAATACACCAGATTAAGTGATCGATACCTCAATGGAAAAATGGAAGATGGATATCTTATTTGAAGAGACGTAATGCATTTAAAGCCTATTGAAAAACAGCAAGCGTATTCTTCAAGGTGCATTTTAAAGCAAGGTAAGTATTTTTAAGCACATCTTAAAAGTAAAATCATTTTTCATTATTACAGTCACAGTTTATGATCTTTTGTTAAAAACCTTTTCGAAATAAATGGGTATAAAAGTTTCAAATAATCTGATAAAAAAAACTACCATTTTATTTAAGTGGAACACATTCTTGTAAGTGTATCACTAGCATTTGTGACAATGCCACATGATAATAGACAATGTAAAAAAGTATGCGTCAGCATCATTTTGCAAACTTTTACCAAAATAAATAATGACATTCTGAAAGCAGAATCTACACCGAGACTCCGTGATAATTTAGAGTTAAGTTAAACCGCGATATGATAGAATCGAATATACTTTAACGTGGCTTCGAAAATACATAAATTAAATTAGATTGCATTGTAGAAATAAAATATTCATTTGGCTCCATTGTTTTGGGGTAAGAAGATAAAATGGAACATTATTCATATATCGGAGTAAATTTCTGTCGTTTTTGTAATGCTAAAAGAGAAGTACAGTACATTCCCGAGTATCCGGCTTACTTTTCTTTCATCCTAATTAAATGAGGAAGGCAAATCATCTGTTAAGGACTTTTTCAAAGCCTAAAAACTGTAAATTTTGACTCTTATCACAGAGTTACCTTTTCATATCTGTGTAATCATTTATCAGTGAAAAAATGAAATCAGCTTGAGATGATTTTCTTAAGAACTAGGCCTACGATTTGCGTTAATGTTTCGTTTATGTTACCTGCATTTAAATTGGACATTACAAAATTTATGTTGAAATGTGAATCGTTTATGTTCTTTAACTGACTTCTTCTCTAATAAATTCTTGGAACGTGCAATGCAGTACATAAACGTATATAAACTACCAGTACATAGCCTTGTATTTAAACTCGACACATTACCGGCAACTGCTTGCATGATTCACCGGGCCGGGCCGCGTTCACATTGAGATAAATGGAGGGCTTAGAACTCAATAAGAAATGGAAAAATACGTATTATAACAGTAGGTTTTGGTACAACAATTTTGTCTTCTGGTGTTGGTGGACAAAGCAATGAATTCATAGAACTCCGGCCTATCCGGCTTCGGCGTTTTTTGTTATCCGGTCAGTTCTTTTGCCACATTAGTCCGGATACTCGGGAGTGTACTATATAAGTATATAAATGCTAAGTCTTTTAGTGCTTGATTTTGTTAGTTTTTTTCTTTTCTTTTTAGTTTAATCCAAGTTTAGTTTTAGTTTAGTTTCGATATCAAAAGGAATCTTAACAGTCCAATATGTGAAGAATTGTATGTAAGTATTCCTGATTTAATAATTAAATATATTCTAAATACAGGATATCCATAAAAGAACTTTGGAGTTTTGATGCAATTTTTTAATTCAATCATAAAATTATATTAATGGTATGCATATATACTTAAAGGTAAATTTATCAAGATTTTTACCATATAGTAGATTTGAATATGTGCTCCGTTTGAGGCACGGTACACATACAAACGGTATTCAACCACTTCCCATGTCCTGGCCAACAAGTCTGGAGTAATGTTTTCCACACAAGTAATTATCCATTGCCTGAGAAACTGAATTTTCCATCTCGAATTTTCTCAGCATAAACAAGATTCTTGACACGTTCCAGAAGAAAAAGCCCAGTAGAGTCAGATCAGGGCTTCTCTGAGACCAAGAAATAGGTCCTGCCCTTCCAATTCACTTGTTGTCGAATCGAGTATCTACTGCTTCCTGCACACGCAAACTGAACTGAGATGGTGCTCCATCTTGCTGAGAGTAGATCGGGATCACTGAGCCTTTTGTTGGGGCGTCACCATCTCATTGCACTATGGAATGAACGCCTCCTACGTTACTTCAAGGTCAATGACGCGCGATACTACATGGTGTTGATAAAACAAATTGAAACTGGTGTGAATAAAATTTGATGACTTACTGATTTCTTTAAAATTAATTGATCTGATCTAACTCATACCGATAACTCGATATGATTTTTTAAATCCCTAGTGTTCTTTTATGGATACCCTCTACCTATACAATACAGAAAATGGGTTCTTAATGTAATGATCAGAATTTTTTTTTTCAAAAAGCTTCAATTTTTATTCATTATTGATATCTTTTTAATAAACCGTCTAATTAAGACATGCATGTACGTCTATTAGTAAAAGAAATTATACATTTTCGAGGAAATCTCAAATTGAAAAATAGAAAATAACATAGTATGCACTAAACGAGTTTTGTATTATGTAATTAAAACGTCAGTGTTTCCATCATACTGAAAGTCTGACTTTTCCGAACAATTCAGGTGACAATTCCAAGAAAATTACTTTTTAGAATTGCATTTGATCCAAATTTCAGCTGCTAACTTTAGAACTAGTAAACTAAGCAAAATGAATTACATTTAATACTAACCTTGTGATTCTTTTTCTATCTGATTAAAATAAATTTCAATTATCCTTCTTTTCTTATTGTTATTTTTCAACTCTGAACATTTTTTTGGAAGTGCCTTTTTTTTTTACTGGAAGATATTTCAACAAGATCATTTTCTTGTTTGATTGTTATCCCCAAACCCAAATTTCCCCAGAATTTAGGGAATTTGGTCTTTCTTCGAATTTCATGATTTTTTTACTAACAAATTAAATAATAATTCAGTTAATTAAGTTTGGCAATACTTATTCTTTCCAACTATTTAATTTAAAGGAAGCTAAATTCCAGTCATTCCTTTCCTCCATTTATTTTCACCCTTGAATCCTAACAAGATCATCAAAATTCCTTTAAAATTCAACATCTGTAAAAGTACTGTTCACTTGGCCATCTCTTCTTTGAATTCCTTGTTAATGCGACATATAATCGGCCATTGTGAATGAAAAAAATGTGATATTTTCTTCCGAATAAGTAAATTAGGTCTGTAGGAAATTTAATTGTGATTTCCTACTACTGACGAGAAAAATATTGGATCTGCTTATAGAGCTTCCAAATAAGTAAGTTTAGGAATTTGATTTTACTTTACGATCACTAATTTGTCATTGTAAATGAAAAAAACTTGGTGGTCGCTTATTAGAGCTTCCAAATAAGTTAAGATAGTCCAAGAATGTTGTATCTGCTTATTAGAGTTTCCAAATAAGAAATTTGATTTTATTATAGAACCTATAATCTGTTATTGTGAATGAAAAAAAAATGTGGTGATTGCTTATTAGAGCTTCCAAATAAGTTAAGATAGTCCACAAAAATTTGATTTTACTCTGCGACCTATAATCGGCCACTGAAAATGAGAAAGTGTGCCATTTGCTTATTAGAGTTTCCAAATAAGTAAGTGAACCAAAAAAGAAATTTGATTTTACTATGCTATCTATAAACGGCTATAAACGAGGAAAAGTGATACTAACTTATTAGAGCTTCCAATTAAGTAAGTGAACCCAAAAAGAAATTTAATTTCACTAACTATCTATAATTGACCTTGGGAAATGAAAAAAATGTGGTGATTCTTTATTATACCCCAACATAAATAAATTAAACCCAAAAGAAATTAAATTGTGATTTTCTACTAGACGATCTATGATAGGGCATTGAAAATGAAAAAATATATATACATGATAAGTGTTTATTAGAGATTCCAGGTAAGTAAATTAGCATGAGAAATTTAATTGTTATTTTCTCTTGGAATTCAATGAATTCAGTGTCTGATGCCAAAGTCACTAAAAAGTATACATGTACAAATCACCTAAATAATGTATGTGTTATTTAGTATGTTTCCATTTGTTATTAAGACCTTTGGTTTTGATTGCATTTTATTAATAATTTCAAGCACAGATATTACGGTATCTATGAATTGTATGTTATGTAATAAGAAAAAGAAAAATTGTCACCTGAAAAAGGTATTTTCTATTTCTTTTATCTAACTATTCTAAGAAATTAAAAGCATAAACAAAACATATTTTATCTAAATTTATTATATGTCCTTTAAGGCCTAACTCTAATAATACTAATCAAAATAGAGAAAGATGTATTATATTATAAAAATTGAAGAACTGATAATAAAAACGGAAAATACAATCCTTATGCAAATTAATTCACAAATCATGATTATAAGAAAACAAATATGGACTTGAAATAGTCGATATCATTCCAATTATTCCACAAAATGAAGGACGATACTATCATAGCATAACATATAACTAGTTATTGGATTCAATACAAATTATTTTATCATCTTTACAAATGCAAGCTTTGTAAAAAAGTTTCTAAAAACGCGCTATAAGCAGAGGACTAAAAACGAAATTCTTTTATTTTTATTACGGCTTTTAATTTATAATTCATTATAATAAATATTTTGGAATTATGTAATCAATCTTTTTTCAAATAAAATACCAGATGGCGCTACTAGTACAAAACCAAAATTTAATGTAATCAATGGAATTTGGGAAATTAACTGCGGATTAATTCTGAAAATATTAAAAGATGCATAATAGTAAATAAATTAAAAACTTAAATGGTTCCCTTCGTAGCTAACAAATAAATGCATAAATTTTCAGAATTCCTATATATTAAGAAATAAATGAAAAAATTTTACGAAATTCTATCTTTAAAAAACTGCAAATATGTCAAATTTCTTATCAAAGAAAGTGTGTCAAAGTGTAAAAGCGATTACATATTTAATTTGTTGTTACTGTAAACCTTATTTCGCTTTTTCCAGGTGTAATTTGAAAAGAACGGAATCATCTAGAGTAGAATTTAGTACTTTAAATATACTTTATTTACATAAAATAGGAAACAGTTTAACAAATTTCGTGAATCGAATACTTAAGCTTACATTTAATTTAAAGACGAAAAACGTGCACTTTTTGAATCACAGTTCGATGTCATTTAGCATCATTAAAAGAAACAAATCGAGCTCTTTTCCTAATTGCGATCCTCCTCTTTTTCCACAAAGTGGGCTCTTCCAGGATTCTTGATACACATTTTACATGTCACTCTATTTATCTACCTAATTATTAAGCATCTCTTGCAGGGGAGATTCGTACGTTTGGGAGAATGCTTGAATGATGAGAACTGTTTATATGGCATCATCTGCGCGCGGGATGATGGATTTATTCCATTGCTTAATCCACCCGCCCGTCTAATTAAATGAGTTTTCCAATTTACGGTGCACTGATTGCAGGCCAAGAGCATCAATAACTTCCTTCTGGAGCTGTGGTTAATGTAGATTATGCCCTGGACATTGTTCATCGGCCTGAAAATACGATGATGAAATGGGTTCTGCAGAGTGAAGGGATGGATTTGAATATCATTTTCGTAAACCTCCTCTCGCACACAAATACTAGTTGGATAGATGAAAACAAATAGTTTTCGATTACTTTTGAATAAACATGAGGAGCATGGTTTCGATAAGGTTCAAGTTTATTTTTGTTGTGTAGCCAAGAAAGAGTTTCAGGTGAATATCATCAATCAAAATCAAGGTGTCATTATTTATTTAAATTTCAAACAAATTATTTAATATTTTCTAGTTAGGTATTACTTTAAAACCTTCGCTGCAACACATGACTCCTTCATTTTTATTAAAAATTTGAAAAGAATAAAAATACATTTATTTTTTTAATTTTTAGTATTTAATTTTTAATATATTATAATGGGCAACTAATAATGTATTATTTCGTTTCTTGTTTTCTTGTTTTTATTTTATCCAAACGAATAAGGAAGGAAAAGAAGTGATTAATTCTAAAATATTTTAGCAAATTAATAAGAAACCGTTGTATTAAATTTCATCAAAATGGATGACTTTCTGGGAAAACTTTATTTATCAGTTGTGTAATAAACAATAAACTCAGAAAGACAAATTTACAAGACACAGATCATCCCGGTTACCACAAGGAAAACACTATATATAGAAAATCTGAAGGCTATTAATTAAGCAAAATGCCTAACAATTTAAATTTTAATCTAAGTTTCTTAAAAGTCATATTTAAAACCCGAATCAATTTGATTTTGAAGTCTTTACTACTTCCATAACACCAAATACCAAACCTATCAACACTCTACAAACAAACTTTTTAAGGTCGGAAGTTGCTATAAATTTGCTGCCTCTATCAGTCCATAAACAAGATTTTATTTCTGTAAGAATATGTAATATCAAAATCAACAATGATTCCAACTTTGACAGTTTCTTTAGCACAGAGAGCTGTTATTTCAAGCAAGGATTGCAATAAAAATTATTCCAACTGTTAAAATACGAACAGATAATATTCCACATACAAGGTATTTCCTCAACACTCCAAGAAATGTAAGATTTTGTTTTACCCTTCCCAAAAGTAGGAAATTGTTTTATTCCTCTCTCTTCGTTAATATAGATTTAAATGATCACAATAGCTTTTCTAATACAGTTACATTAATATTCTTGAAAATTTTTTAATAATAAATAAGCAAGAATCTATCTCAACAATTAAGCACAACAGCTCATTTTGACTAGACTCATGAGTAAGTCTAGTAAAATGACACATAATTATATAATGTGAGTTTGGCTAGGCTCACATAATGATTTACATACTTTCATAATCGCAATCTCATACCCATGTACTCGCATAATGATAAACACCTAAATCGAAATGAAACTCGTGAAGAAGAATCCATCAATGAGATCACTATGACATAATTACGAGAATAGCTATAAAATCCATTAATCAATATTACAATAAATATAATATTCTCTGCTGCAATGATTGCAAATTGTTAAATATTTTACCAACAGGTAACCAGATCTTCCGAATAGAAGTCAACACTGTCGAAAACCAATACGAAATAAGCATAATCACTAACCAATTCTTGAGGAAATTCTTCAAAGCCTGTAGCAAAACTTACAACGGGAAAAAACAAGAATATGTTACCATCTCTAATCTATTGACAGAAGAGATGGAGAAATACGCAAAAATCAACTAAGCATCATTAGAAGAGCTAAATGACCTCCAGCAGACGAGGGTGAAGCAAGCAAAGGTATCAGAGCAGTAGAAAGTTTGTAGTAACCTTTGAATTTTTAATGGATACAATTATAAAACGACATTTAGAAAAACAGGCGTCCTCCATAATCCATATGTTTCTTAACCCTTAGTAGCCTGATTTACGAAAGTGATTTATTTTTAATATTACTGTGTTTGCTTGAGGGTCTAGATGAAGGGAAAAATAGCCAAAGAATTAGTAGGTAGGTTTTATGTAGGGCGGAATGCCTGAAGTATCAAAATTGATACTCACAAAAATAGCACTAGTTTCTTCAAGTAAAACATGCACTCGCAAAAAATAATTATATCATAGCGAAAATAATATATTCACTTACCTCAAAAGTATTTATATTCTTCAGAAAAAGAAAATATATCAAATTTGTATTCAACAAAACTTTTAGTAAAATGTGTTTACTTGTTCACTTTGCCGCGCAAGTAATATGTCATAGATAAAATAAAACAGTAATGACATTTGATTTTTTTTTTAATTTCGTTGGAAAGAATATTATACAACAGTAAAATACGTACAGCCAACCTATAAAAAAAACTAATAGTAATGTGAACATTCGGTTTAAAAGATTGGTATCAAAATTGATACTCTAGGTCATTAAGGGTTAAACAGCGCCCTCATAAGAAATTTCCCATTCTCAGACAAAAATGCATTTTAATACAGCGTCGATTAATATTCCAAATGACCAGTCAGAAGATGTGCCAATATTTATCAACCAGTTATGAACATAAAAAGCATCTTGATAGGACGATATTGAAAATATAATTCTCAAAATCATGCATATCGAATTTCCATCAATATTCTAAACTGCTTTGAAATTTACTTTTTTTTATTTTCTATTACTTTTTCTGATCACTTTATAATCAGAAATTTCATGTTACTTCAAAAGACATCAGAGTTTTTTTTTTCTTATCCTCCAATGTCACTCTCTCTTATACTCTTACTGCCGATAGTGAAGGTATTGGAGAAGCTCTGGACACAAAAATTAATTTTCCATCTGGAGTTTATCAACAGCTTTTAGAATGGAAAAATCAATCGACTCCAAAACATTTTGAAGGCTTTCACATTTTGAAAAAATGTGAAAGGAGCCATTCTTACCTGCTTTCTTGATAATGTCAGGGAAGCCTTAATTCCTTGCAACCTGAGAGAAGTCTCAAAAATCGGGACAAAAATCGATGCCAGAAAAATTAAACAATTTTCAAAACAGGAATGACTAATTCTAAAATTTGGATGGCCTGGTAGTAAGAGATCAAGTATAAGATATTTCTCCTGTTTCATATAGAGATCTTGCACTATCAAAGTTTGTTACAAATAGTTTATTTCTATAAACCCAAACACATATCAAACCTTTAGGGAGTGAATATTTCGGTCTCGTTATAAAGGCCAGCAACTTTAAAAAAATGTCAAAGTCAGTTCAAAGTAGAAACTAAAACAGCAATAGAAAAATTTTCCACATGCGTGGATTGAATCAAATTTTTTTTATCCTTTGAAAAGATCGCATACAACCGTTTCAGGTATCTAGTTACTGACCCCTCAATTTACTAAAATGGCAAGAAAATCATAGAGACCATTCTTTCAAATGCATGGGAGTGCATATTTATGGTAGATTGAACTGGAATTACCACAGCAGCAGAGCAGGCACGCAAACCATTCAACTTCTAAAAAACATTAGTGAGTGTAGCATGTAAGTTATCTGTTGGTATTTAAATTTGTATTCGTTTTATTCTGTTTTCAGTCTTTTTTCTTTGACGGGCAGCCATATTAGATATGTAATAATTGTTATATAAAAAATAAAAGGATATTCTACATCTAATCAAATGTTTAAAGAATCAGCCATTCTGATTACGGGCTCAAAGGTAATGGAATGGCACTCTGTACAAACTTCCCTATGAACAGATTAACAAGGATTTATACCTACTACAATGTTTTTAATTTTACCAGTTAAACATTATCAAATTTCATTTCGTTGGTATATTTGTTGCATATACTTAAACACACCAAGCCTACTATACATAGAAGTGGTAGAGTTAAGGTTGAATTTTTCCTGTACCATATTGATTCAGCCAATGAGGAACATGTTATATCAAAATTGGTACAGCCATTCACAAATAAACAAGCGCATACATACATAAATTTTTATATAGAAAGTTACAATATAATCAAATGGGTATTTATCGTATCTTTTCATTTAATTTGATTAACTTTAAAGCTTGATTAAAGGTTTCTAACAACGAAATATTTCGCCATTCATTCATTTCTGTTACCTTTATTTTTCTGTCAAAATGCAGAGACAGAAGTAAATATCAATTATCAAGTCCTCCATATTATGTACAATAAACTTCCGAGTATCCGGATCGTGATTATCCGGCTTCCGTACTATCCGACCTATTCTTCTTTTGTAATAATTAAGTAAGGAAGGCAAGGCTTTCATTAGCAACTTTGTCAAGGCATCGAAAGTGGGAGCCTGCTACGATCCTCCTACGTACTGTGCGCGAAATACAAGTTGTGACAGGAAAAGAGCAGCGTTCTGCTCGTTGTTCATCGTTTCTTCGATATATAACGGACCTCAAATGTTGCCGCTGTTCCCGATTATAGCTGCATCGTACGTACAGTATTCGTAAATTGTACTTGGAGTATGCTTACTTGGAGTATGCTTGTTTTTTTTTAAACGTACCACAATAAAGATTTCAAAGTGGATGATAATCGAAGAAAAGTTGTGGTGACTATGGAAGAGAAATTACCCGCAATACAGTGACTGACGTAAAGGCAAAAACCGGTAACTGCTTCCATGATTCACTTGGCAGCATTTACATTCTACTTGGCTTGAGATAAATGGAGGGTTTAGTACTCATTAAGAAGTAAGAAAATACGTATTACAGCAGTGAGTTTAGTTATAAAAATTTTGTGTTCTGGTATTGGTGGGCAAAGAAATGAGCTCATAGAAATTCGACCTATCCAGCCTACCCTTCCACCACATTAGGCCAGATACTCGGGAGTGTACTATTTAGTTTTATCTTAAAAACTCGCTATATAGAATAGATTTGCCTTAATAATGTGAGATGTGTTAATTTTTAATGAATATAAGGATTAAATACTCAAGCTTGAGGCTGATTCTGTGCAATCAGACTAAGCATTAAAAATGGGAATCAGCATTTTTAACGTGATGTTATTTAACTACAAAGAGTTCTTTTAACACAATTTTTTGGAATATTCAATGTTATATGGTGAAAGAAATTGTGCCACCTTTCCCAAAAAACCTCAGTTTTCAAACAGTTTAAGATTGCCCCATCCGTATACCACTCATAATGAATTTGGCCATTCTTCATATAACACACTTTTTCCGGTCATATTGTCTATGTTTGTGCTATCCATGAATATTTCTCTCACTATGGTTTTAATTTTAATGAGTTTCATTTTTTTCACGAGGATTGAAAGTAATATTTATTATTTTTTGTTGTAGTAGTATTTAAAGAAATCACAAGAATCCCATTTATAAGTAATTCAGGTCATTGTCAAATGGAATTGACCCATTTTAAATCAATCCAAAATTTACACATGAAATATTGAGAAAATGCCTGTGATAGGCATGCATAAAAATGATTCGATTATAATTCCCATTAACCACAAATGAATATGAATGATATACTTCATATGTTCTAATTCTCTAAATTGAATTAAGATTAGACTTATACCTCCCTTCCCCTTATTCTATTATAAAAAGTTTGACTTTTTAATGCTTCATGCTAAATTAATTAATTTTAATCTCCATTACATAACCCTAAAAATCATTTGTAAAAATATAAAAGAACTATCATTGCATTTGTAGAAATTATAAAGTAATTTTAATTTCATTTTCATACATTATAAAATTAAACATGTTGCTTATTAAACATCTAACAATTAAAAGTAAAAATAAATGTATTTGTCGACACTAAGTGATTTTCAATTCATTTTCTATCGTTGTAAAACCAAACATGTATTGCTTATAAGCATCTAATACATAAAAGCAAGTTTTCATTAAATTTTAATAAAAGGTTCAATTGTTTATGCTCTGGTAATATGCTTGAAATAACTACGCTTTGATCGATGGCCAAATACTTCATTAATCTTGTTAATTAATCCTTCAATTAACGAGACCTCTGTGATAAACAAATTCTTAGAATTCCACATTTTTTAACTTGAACTAGACGAATGCGTTGAAGACATTCCTTATCCAATTTTTTCAAAAGAAAAAAAAAGGGTTTCAATCCGATCTTCTGAAATAAAACTATCAGTACAGGAAATTATTTTGTTTTGGGGATCTTTTTCTAAACGGAAAATATTTTACTTTTTTCCCTGTCTCTCTATTTGATATGAGCCAAGCTGAAACTTATATGAGACAGCACAGTCATTGAAAAAAGTTTCTCCCAGTGGTTTCGTGTGTCTCAACAAGTTAACTTTAAACGATCCTGACAAACTGCGGTCTCTCTGACACTTCTTTTCCGATTGGAATAGATGGTTCACAGAGTCTGTGTTTGAGCTCTATTTTCTTCTCCAGCTGGGAAAGTGCGATGAATTAAAGTGCACAGTAGATCAAACTATATTGAATTACGACTCTGGAATAAAACAGATATGCTGCCAACTTATCACAATTATCTCTTTTTTTTACTTGGATTGCTACTTGATAGAATCACAAGTTATCTTTATAAATCACGTGATATTTTTCTTTTGAAAGGAAACTGACATTATTGTTGTAGAAAAGGAAAGAGACAAATTCAAGAATATCTTTTTAGACATTTTTGCAGTTTAATATTATTTATTACTTTTATTATATTATTCGTTTGCTGCCGGCACCCTGACCTAGGGATAGCGCGTCTTCCCCGTGATCTGAGTGTCCCGGGCTCGAGTCCTGGTTCGGGCACGGTTATTATCTACCTTGTGCTCTATCTGTGATGTGTGTGAAAGAGTCCCCTTGTAAAAGGGGCTTGCAGACGAGTGTGTGAGTGTCATCTTCATATGAGCTAAAGTCAGACTTCTGCTGTCGGGCGCTCACAGGGTCCGTACCCTCAGAAGCTACTGTCCTCCTCTTTCCCCGATCCCTTACTTGGTTTGAATTGGAGTTTAATCCAAGGGGGCAAGTAGCATTATTTTGCTTTCACATTTCTTTGTCAATATTTTATTTATAATTTGATTTTGGTTTTCAAAAAAAAGCAAAATTAAACTAAAAATCTTTCTTCATTCGAAACTTTGCCAATGCATTGGAAGTGAGCGTGTGCTACGATCATCCTACGGGTCAGGCAAAATACAAATTGCGACAGGAAAAGAGAGCGTTCTGCTCGTCATTCATTTCTTCATCAGTGTGTAACGGGCCTCATTTGTTGCCAGTCTTGATTATAACTGCAAGTACGTATAGTATTTGTAAATTGTTCTTGGGGTATGTTTATTGTCTTTTTAAGTGTATTACAATGAAGATTTAAAAATTGGTGATAAGCTAAAAACAGTTGTAGTGACTATGGAGGAGAAATTACGCGCTATTCAGCAACTGAACTCTGGTGTAATATCAAAATATATAACTTCGGAGTTAGGAGTAGGGAAAAGTACAGTGGGGGACTGGGAAAAAAATTGAGCAGAAATTGAAAAGTATTGTGTTGCATATAAAAGTCTGGTCTTCTGGTATTGGTGGACAAAGAAATAAGTACGTAGAGCTCCGGCCTATCCGGAGTTTTTGTTATTCGACTTGCCCTACCACCCTATCCCCCCGCGGAGGCAGCTCGAAATGAGGATGAGAAGCTTCCGGCATGGTGGTTGGTTCCCGCCACCCTGGTGGGTACACGAAAAGATGGGAGTCTGGCTTCTCCCATCGATGATGGGACGTACTTCCTTAGGGAAGGGTGTTACCGGGGACGGTAATGACCCTTAGGACTCAACCACTGTTCCCGCCAGTGTCGGTGCAGAGACGGTCCGATCTTAAATTTTTTTTTATCGGTGTATCATTGAGACGGATCGGAGAGTCAGTGATATGCATCTGGCCACAGCATTAGGTCGGACACTAGGAAATGTATTGCAATTTGGACGCACGATATATCAAAACTTTCACATCATAGACCATTGACGAGTTAACTAACAGATTCCAGTAGCATTAACTTAAAGCAAATATAAATGAATTTAAATTTTGAATCAGTACTTTTGAGGAAAGCGCCACATCTTTTCTTATCACATTTTTCTGACTCTTAAAATAAATCTGTATATTATGCACTTTTCGAAGTTTTGAAATTCAAATATTGAAGAATAAGTGTTATATAAATTGTGCAAAAGATTACTAGATCGTTTTAGATTTTGTAAAATATTTGTACACCGGTTTATTTTGCCAATTCTACTATGAATGGTACCAACATTCAAACCAGGAAAAATTTCTTTTATAAAAATTATGAAAAATGAAAACCCTTGAACGAGGAATCTACATGTTAGAGAATTTTGTACTTTAATATTTTCAAATCATAAATTGATTTTCCATAAGATTTCTCAAAATCTAGGCACCAGAAAAAAAATTTCATATATTTTTACTGCATATATTTTTTTCTATCGTCTGATGATTGACAAAGCTATTGCTATGTACTTTTACCAATAATTGATTTAAAAGTTCTAAATGGAAACATAATATATTAGAATATATCGAAATTATATAGAAATATATGCACAAATCGAATATAGTATAATCAGGTTTTGATACTGAAATTATGTTAATGCTATTCAACGTAGAAATAACATAATATAACAAAGATTTAAAAGCAAAATCTTCTGTCAACCAATAATAATGTCTTCTCAATAATAATTAAGAAACATTGTTTATATAGTATAGTCTTTTAGTCGTTTAAACAGAAAACTATGAATACAGCAAAATGTGACCATGGATTGAGATTTTTTTCTGCAACAACGTTGCCATTCACAAAAAGATAAACTCAATAGCATCAGGAATAAAATACGTTGCCAGATACAATAATATAATATATAAATAATAACAAAATGCATGGACAAAACCAAAAATAAAAGTAAATATTATTAAATACAAATATAACCAAACATAGTATGTCTACTAAATAAGGGCACAGGAGCAATAGTATAATTTGAGATAATGAGACATCATTTATGTAATCTGTTCATGAAATATGCCCACTAAATCCTTAGTACGATTTGACATGATGTTAATCCATATGTCTTTTTACTTTGTTTATGAAAGTTACACCGGAGTTTCAGTGACCCTTATGCCAACTAAGAAGGCACATAGCTGAAGACAAGGGTTTTTCGTACATGGTACCTTGCTCTTTGTAGCAAGTCTTCGTAGTAGATTAATAAGCAGACATTCAATACACATTTTTGATGAATTTGAAAATCGTATCAGGAAATTTATGAAATTTTGAAGGTTCTTTATAGAAATAAGATTCCAAAGAAAACATCACGTTTTAAGTGAATCAAGAATTTATTTCAGTGAGGCAGAAATACGGAAGGAAGAACGATCGTCCACATGACGATGACATAGAGAATTCAGTGGAAATCCAGAATATAAAAATACTTTTCATTGAAGGCGTAATAGGATGTGTAATAGGTATTATGGGTCTGCCATTAGTTTGTGCCCTATTACCATGTTTAGCTTTAAAGAATCCCAGAAATGCATTGAAGTTTCATCTGCGAAGTGTTGTTTATTAAACCTTCGGAACATCTACACGACGACTATCTCGTTCCATTATTACATCACAGCTCCATATGTTGATAAAAATAGCTAATGCATATGATCCCTACGAATTCGGCAACATTTTTGACAAAAATGAAAGTTTAAGGTGACACGAAAGGACTCTTAGGACACGAAATCTGAAGATTATTTTAGAAAATTCTTTACCTTGATACTGAAATGTATATAAAGTGAGAGAGATCTAAAGTGATTCGATCAAATAAATTCTCTTTTTTGAGTGTTGATTCTGGAGAGAGTTTTCTAGCAATACACTACGCTGTTTGTGCTGTTTGCATGTGGTGTCGATTTCAGCAAATATTTTTATTTGCGCCTAAACTATGTTTTTGCTTACTGTACTTCGTATTTTCAGTGAAATAAAGCATCGTTGTCCTTTACCGAACTTATTGAATACTTCACATTATTGTCAAAGAACGATTTCATTAACAATATTTATTGATTCAGCAGCTGATACTTTAAATATCAAGTTACCATATTTCGTATTACAAACAATTTATTACAATTTGTCATTAAATATTTTCATTTGATCACTATTTTAAGTTTTTTCTAAAATTTTATAAATAGCAAGCCGGTTCTATGCTTTTAATTGAAAATCGATGAGAAAAGTAAAATTTAATGAAACAGGGAAAAGAAGAACATTTTGAGACAATATTCCAGGTTTCAAAATATTTATATTAAACTTATAATTATCTTGCTTTGATAAAATAAATTTATATATAAAGCATTTAATATTTAAAATTTTAATGTTCATGATTAAAATTTTATAAAAGGATATAATGTTAAAGACTATTTATATCCTTCATCATCAAAAAAAAAATTAATGTTGTAATAATCAATGATCTACAGCTTTGGCTACTGTTTGGGAACTTGGCGAAGAATTCAACAATTATTTTTTATCCGTTTGTTAGAAAATTGTAAAGAATCTGCAATTTCGCTTTCTTGCGCAGTTAATCATTGTACGGTAGCGGATTTGAAAGATTTTTTTTTTTTTGAAATTTGTCCAAGGTCTATGCTTTTCAGTGTTGATTACAGTCTGACAACTTGGCGACATTGACAATTTTTGTGCGGAAATGAATGTTGGCAACTTCGCGATATTTTGTTTCATAAAATTTATGATTTATAAGAAGGATATAATAATTCTTTAGAAAATAAAAAGAGAGTGAAAGCACGCAATATTGCTGTAGAACTAACCGTCACATCCCAGAAATCCAATTATGAATTCAAAAAGTTATTCAAATGTAAAATTATTTTTAATAAACAATTTTTTAAATACTTTTTAGGGCTTGACATCCACAAATACAAACAATATTATATACACTCATGAAAAAACAATTCAGAAATATTCAACCTCCTCACAAAGAAATATCTTTAAACAAGTTCAAATATTTCCCTTCTAATAACGAAATTAAACAAAAGTGCATTGGCATCCAAGAACTAAAAAAAAAAAAGTGAAAGAAAGGTAAAGAAGTTTTCTGAGACTTTTTATCCATTTATTAAACTTCCCGGCATACGGGGAATTTGTGACTCGAATTATGAAAGCAGAATTCTCAATAAACGAGAAAAGGGGGGAGAAAAAAATATTTTGGCAAAACCATTTTTGGATTAAAACGAGCAAACCGCAGAAAAAGGAACCGCTATTTTGAAAAACAGGAATAATGAAAAAAAAGTGGAAAGAAAAAAAGATTTTGGGGGTGAAGTTATTAATCAGAAGCACGGCATAGGAAAATATTGTTTCTTTTCAACGGAAATCTCGTGAATAATCAACCTGAAGATTTCTCTTCTTTTTTTCCTGTAACAATTCATCGCCAAAATCGCTTTGAGCTGTAGCTTTGTCTTGCCGCATCTTTTCAGGAGAAACAGTTTTTATCCGATAAATTGTCATGGATTATCGAAATTCTGTTTAATATGATTACGAAAAGAAAACTTAGTATTTTTATTTATTGTGAATTTTAATTGTATTGAATATCAATAAATAAAGCTTTTGGTGTAGAAAATAATAACTCGAGTTTTAGTGAATTTTATTTCATAAAATTCAATTTTATTTAATTATTTTTAATAATATTTTGAGATTCACTTTAAATTGTTTTGAACCAAATATTATTCATGTATCTGATTTTTTTATACTTTTAAAAAGTATAAATCTTATATAATTTCTTTTAAATGTTTCGTGTGACTTTAAATTTCTTTTTCTAATTTATTAATGAAGTGGCTTATTGCAAATTTCAAGTACAATATTAAAATATAATGATTTCAAAAGTGTTACTGTAATTTTTTTCATTTTTCAAAGTTATTTGAATGCAGAAATTGTAGTGATTATTTATTTTTAATTCCTTTTCTCTTACAATTCATTTATCAATGTTTTGAAAGTATTTTATTTAGTAGTTTCTATTTTTAGTCGACATTTTTGTGAATTTAAAGACTGCTAAAATATCATTATATTTTTGAGTTAATTATAACTATATAAGTTATTATATGAACATTGTGTTTTAAATTTGCTTTCAAATATGCATTTCTAAAAATCAAGGCAAGTAAATCAGAAAATAAAAAACTAAGAGGCC
The DNA here is from genome assembly GCA_026543865.1 of Argiope aurantia. Taxonomy (NCBI): domain Eukaryota; kingdom Metazoa; phylum Arthropoda; class Arachnida; order Araneae; family Araneidae; genus Argiope; species Argiope aurantia. The sequence goes on from JAPMOR010070900.1 coordinate 299,968, forward strand.
TCAAGTTAGAAAAATTCTTAAACAAATAAATGTCAAGTTTTAAGATCATATATGTTTTTAAATTTATTGTGTGGAAATCTATAATATTACGAGACACTGATAAATCAAAAATACCACTTATAATTTAAAAATTACAGTTATATTTCTCGAATATTGCTTTGACTATAGTAAAAAAATTCTTTGCAGAACAAAAGAACTAAATATTTGTTCTTTCCCTATATGTACAAGGAATCTGAACATCATGGTAACAAACTTACAAGAATCCAAAGGGATACAAAAACGATTCAGAATCATAGGCACTATGGGATAAGAAACACTTCTGTCTTGCTGTCTGTCACGTGTCTTGTTTGAGACCTGGACAGCAGAAATGTAGTCACATATCGTTTTGTGATTGATTTTGATCGGAATAATTGCAAACCCTCTGATATGACCGCACTTCATGTCTTTTCTTCTAGACAGTGGGCTCTTCGAAAATAAGAATGTTCCAAAGCCTATCCATTTCATAAATGAGTGAAAGATATTGCCGCATTGAAGAAAGACTGTCGAATCTCCATGGCCGAATGGTCATGGCACTCGTCTTGTGATCAAGAGATCTGGGCTCGAATCCCGCTAGAGACACTGAGATTATTGGTATATGTAAATACTTAATTCCTTGATTTTATGTTTTCCTTTATTTCATGTTCCAGAAGATACTGGACATTTCTTTAGTTTACCAGACAAGTGTTCTGGACTTTTATTACTGTCTCCAGAAGAGTATTCTGGAACTTTCTCTGCTTGAATAAAAGCAGAAGATTTGTCAGTTACGTTATTCTCAGTTCTGAGTTCAGTTAATAAATTGGTTTAGCTCTACCTCTTGTGTGTGTCATTGAGTTCTATACTAAAGTATCTACGTGACAATATAAGATCTTGATATTAGGTCGTAAGTGATAGATCTATCACGTCTGCTAAATTACTGAACCCATCATTCATTGTATTTTTCTTCTGGTTTCATATCAAACATATACTTTATACTATATGCACTTCCCAGTCCCACAGCCGGTGGCCTGGCCGATAACATCTCTTCAGTACAATTCCTCAGGAAACTCGGAATATGATCCAAATTTTCAAGATTCTTAGGGAATCTTCGCAACATCGGTTATTTTCTGTATTAGAAATTATATCCGGAAATTCGAAATCCTTCTATAGTATTTGTGTGTGTGTGTGTGTGTGTGTGTGTGTGTGTGTGTGTTTTTACTTTCTCGTATATGTAACGTAGAAAGATAAAATAATGTAATCGTCAAAATTTTCGAATGCAAACTTTTGATGAATATTCATACAATCGATTCTCTATTATGTACTCGCATTGAACAGGATAGCTGAGAAACTCTTTGAGATAGAAAGATGATCTTTGATATACGATCTTTACTCCAAATTAGTAGATTTTTGTCAAATTTTCAATTTCTTACATGCATCTGCCGAAATGCATTGAACACGATAATTACAAATTTTAAAAACCAAGACGGATAAAATTTAGTGCATAATTTGAGCATCTAAAGAGTAGATCTTTATCAAATTTGGGACTAAATTGGCTTTAAAATTTGTAAAATTTTGTTACATTTTAGGCGATTTACATGCTCCGAATCTTTGTCTATTCAAGTGCAATGTACACGATAATTATAAAATGTTAAGAATTTAAAATGTATATCCTTATCAAATTTGGAAACAAATCGTTACCATTTGTCTAGCTGTACTTTCACATGCACATTAATGCGACAATTCAAAAATGCAATGCCTTAATTAAATGAAATTTCAAATGTGATCTTGTGACTACAATTCTAGTTCTATGTCCACTTTTGGTTTCAGTTCGATGAAGAAAAGGCATCAAAAATACATATTGAATGTTCTGATACTTACATATAAACTACATGCCAGCGATTAATAGTCGAAGATCGCACCTAAGATCTACCGCTAAAAATTGATATTTCATAACTATTGTTCACCAATGCAATGCATTAATATACGTGCTGGATTTCATTACTATATTATTAAGTTCACATCTTTCATGATTGAAAATAAAAATCTGAGTATTTGTGCAATTAAAGGCCAAAGTTCCATAATTTTATGCAGGGAATGGCAGTAACAGCTTTTAAATGCATGCCAAAAAGATTCGGAGGACGCTGGATTGCAATATAAATCTTACGATTTAAATGCGTTGTTCTTTTGCCATTGGTTGCTGTTTTCTTTACCTTCTCTGCATTTATTTTTGTCTTAACTCGTGAAGACGGGATTTCTTTCTGTACTTTAAGCAAGCAATTCTTCAAACAAAATTAGAAATAGAACGAATATAAAAACACTACAGATTGATTGGAATAAATAGTGGTTGTAAAAGTACAGTATTCTGGAGTATTTCAGTATTTTGTAGCATTCAGCAGAATTTTGGAGTAATTCGGAATGTGCAATGAAATGCATTTCTAAGTGCTAATGTACAATATTTCTTCATGATTGCAAATATATTATCTTTAAATCAATTCGTTAATGTGATCAGAAATGGGAACATGAATGTCAAATTACACATTGTCTCTAGGGAACATGAATTCCCAATTACCCATAGTCTCTGGGGTAATTTGGAACATACCTGTGTAATTAGGAACTTTGCTGCAAATACAGCTGATTAAATAATTAATTAATTTTGAAAAATGGCATTGTTAAATAATAGAATAATCAGATATGATTATGAATTCATTAAAATGTATTCATTAATATTCTGCATCACGTATAATTATCTTAAATTTCAAAAATGAAATGATTATCTGTTAAACCTATTCCGAATCATTTAAACTGGCGTTCTACATGAAAAAAAAAAAACATATTCTGCTTTTAAACAATGATGGAATATTTTACGGAGAGTAGTGGTCGGAAGTGTTTGCTTAGAATTTAAAAAATTTGAAATTAATTTGGAAATATTAAAGCAGCAAGATTTGCAGGTGTTTAAAGACTATTCTTAAACCGAAAATGTCCCATCGTTTTGAGAACACTATATTTAGGCTCAATTATCGAATATATAAAAGCTTATAAATGATTCATTTTTAAACTTCAGTTAAACTTTTAAATCCCTGAATCAACACAAAAATGTTGAAAAGAACTCTCCTAATCTCATATACAATTCTTAATTTTCACCTCAGATTAGTGTCACGAATTTTTATTTCTAATTACTTCAAGAAAATAATGTAAAACAAATTCCTTTTGCGTGTTCGGATTACATTAAACGCTTTTAAGACAATCCAAAGTTATTCATTACACCTCGCCGGCATTCGAATGAGAAAAACAACAAAAATGGCGCACATTCATTTGCATTCTCCTCATTCTAATTATAGAACCATTTTCTTAAAGACAAGCGAAATTTCAAAGCAAAGTGGAGCCCTGCTGTATAATTAAAACGATAATTTCTGCTTATTACCGGAACTTGAAATAGTATCTCCTCTCAGAACACTTCTTCTAGCTGTTTTTAATTATAAAATATATTTTCAAAACAGGAGGAAGAATTCGAAAACTTCATTTTTTGCTGAGACGTAAAACCGCTAGGAATTCTGGGAATTTCTTTTCGCCCCGTTTGTCTTTTTAATGAGGGAAACCATTGGCGTTAATAATCCTACTTAAATGGAAGGAGAAGAAAAACAAGTTTAGAGGACAATTTTTATTTACGATTATCGTTTTCGTTTCAATATCCGTGCGCTAATTTTCAGCTTACAAATTCTATTGTCTTTTTTCATAGTAGAATAAAAAAAAGAGAGATTTTTATTGATCAAAACATAAGAAAGTAGAAAAGGAAAAAGTAAAGAAATTATAATAGTATAGTCAAAATGTGAATATTTCAAAATTTGTGTTTTGGAGCATTAATAATTTAGTTTATTCTAAATTTGAATGTTTTTATTACTTTATGAGTCATGTATTTAAACAATCACACTTCCTCTGTAATTTTATGCTTTTATTTTCAAATTTAAAAATTAAAAACTTTTAAAGAATTACATAGAATTTGTAATACGATAGACATAAAAACCGATTGAATTAAAAATTTTGATAATATTTAAAGTGCTAAATTTGTGTACCAAGTATTATCTCTACAACTTTCCATGTTTATTAGTTACCTTGCTCACTTGGCCTGTGTCGTACAGACAGGCAAGCTTCCTCTAAATAGATTTCTTCAACATATGATTTTTAAAATATACGGACTTGGTGATAAAATCATTTAATAAATTTCATTCGTCTAGCCTAAAACGTTTTTGAGTTATTGTGTTTAAAGACGGCCAGACAAAACGAAAGATACATTTCCAAAAATCTATTTTTCAAACTTAGGATTTCTGAAATTTGGAACTTAATTAAGATAGCAAATTTTTCGAACATAAAAATAAATTCATTTTGTATATTTCGTACACGGGAAAGTTGAAAAAAGTATTTAATATGCAAAAATAGTTACTTGAATCATGTGAACGTTATTATGGAAGATGCAGAAAGATAATTACTCTACGAAATGGCGTTTCCTTCTTCAAATCATGTCAGTCCTATGACATTGAACGCTCTCCTACTATGACAACCATTCATTAAAAATCCGTGTAGGTCATTATTATTATTTTAACGTACAATTTTCCCACCAGTATGATGGAATCGCACTTTTCCGATTGGAAAGCTGAACCATGATTTTTAATTTTACCAGGATTACCAATATCAAATGCTATTATCTAAACTCTTTCAATTGGCACTTGAGCATAATAATAATCATTGCTGAATACTATCTTTAAATTGCGACACTGATTGCTCAAAAGGCATTACAGATCGTTGGATTCAGATCGGTCAAATATGAAAAACTTACTACTCCAAGGTTAAGTTCTCAGTTCAAATAAGAAAGATGGTCAAAGGTCAGAATTTAAATTAAACTATTAATTAATAAAAATGTATCAAAATGTGAAGATTTTTCATATAATTTTAAAGTACATTTTTGTACAAAAAGAAAAAAAATAATCCTTACATTTAGTTTTTTTATAAAAAATAAAATTACTTTTTTCGATAGTATTAATCTCATTTAATTTAATTTCAACAATTAATTAATTAATTTCAATAAAATATCCGGTGTTAGTTTTAAACACAATTTCCTAATAATTATCCTACTTTATGCGTCGGCATGCATCAAGACAACAATATAGTGAACAGTCAATGGAAAATATTTTAATTAATCTCTTTAGATTAGAAAAGATAATTAATAGATTTTAAGGGCTATTATTAATTCATGCTTTAACAGATTAAAAAAAATATATATGTCTTTTGTTCATATAATATTTTCAGACTGACAATCTTTTTGTAAATTGTGCGATGTAAAATTTCTCAAGCATAGACGGCAACGTTTCATTCAAGCAAGTCAAAAGAAAGAAAGAAAAATCAAGCTTCTAAATTTATCATGTTACAATGTTTCGGACTTGAGATTCTGGTCTTTTTATCCCTTTGTAAGAACTGAAAACATTTTTTGGGAAATAAATAATTTAAATTAGTGGGATTGTTTTTCCCCGAAAGTTTCTCGTACACTTTGTAATAAATGCATTTCAGCATTATTAACCGTATGCCAGTGATGAATAATACTCATAAAAGAGCCAACTAGTGTGCGAACTTTGACGAGTTTTTTTGGCTATAATTCGCTGGGATGCTGTTGATACGTAACTACTCTAACATCGAGTATATATTTTGAACACCTCTCATTAATTAATCTGAGATAATTAGATTTAAGCTATTGTTAGCAAATAGTTCATCTAGAAGGGCAGATCTTCTAGTCTATATTAATAATAAAGATGTCTACGTATGTGTGTCTGTGTGTTGGTAAAAAAATGACTAGATTGTATCTACCACTTTTACCGAAGAAACTTTTCAGAAAGTAAAAATATGCACATAGGAGCATTATTTTTAATGTTTAAATTTTTATTAATGAAAAATTTTGGTGATTTACCATGATAACTTTTGAAAATATTATAAGTTTACAATGTTTCAAAACTTAATAATAGGTAAAATGTTTTCCGAATTTTGGAAATTAAAAAAAAGATTTTTTTTGCCTGCTTTCCAACACTAGATTAAATTATTGCCTTGAAATTCAACACGTTTTCGTTGTTTCATCAAATATTTGATCACTCAATTTTCTACCATTGTTTAATATTGTTATATATGAAGTTTAATTATTATATATTGTTATATATGTATTATATTGTTATATATGTTTGTTATTATATTGTTATATATGTTTG
>JAPMOR010070900.1:314608-356756 GCA_026543865.1 Argiope aurantia
CTCGGCTCTCCCGAGAGAGTTTTATGTGTAGTTCTCTAGGTCTTCTACACTATGGCGTTTTCATGTGCCTTTTGTTGTTGATGTTACCAATAAACCTCAGAAAAGACAACATGTATCTTCAAGTCATTTTACCCAGACCACAAACTTCACCATCAAAATGAATTATTATGCAATCAAGAAAAGCAACGATAATATATTATTTTACAAGGACAAAAGAAAAATCATTTGCGTAACTTATATTTTTATAATTCAGTCTTTTTTTTTCTCTAGCATATTTCATTATAGCTTTTTGCATCTATTTTTAAAGAATCATATTTGACTGTCAGGTTTCGTTTCATTAGAATAATTTATACTAAGTAAGATATGTTAAAGATTTAAGGTTTCATAGCTTATTTCTGTATATTCACATGCCTATAGCCTACGAAATAAGCTAGGAAAGATTGAATACAAAGACAAAAAATGTGTCACTATAAAAGTACAAATTCATAAATAAAATACTAAAATGAAATTTTTCTTGCTATTCAAGAATATTAACTGCGAATGAAATATATAAATTAAATTAATCCAACTAACGATGAATGACCTTCTTCAAACGGCAGACAAATCATGTTCTTGAAGAAGGGAAAAGCTGGTCTCAGATTTTTCTTGCTATTCAAGAATATTAACTGAAAATGAAATATATAAATTAAATTAATCCAACTAACGATGAATGACCTTCTTCAAACGGCAGACAAATCATGTTCTTGAAGAAGGGAAAAGCTGGTCTCAGATTTTAAGAGATATCAGGGAATTTAAAGATGATTGCAGTTGCTAAGTGCCTTCCTTGGTAGGCAATGTTTATTCGATTATCCATTCATCTATGATAGGAAAATCAGTGTCCTATACAAAACCTGAAGTGCAGTCGGACCAAGTGTTTAGCCTTTGATTGATAATTATTTCTTTATTAACTTTATTCATAAGTTTATTATTTTATTTCGAATGTCTGTCTTCAGTTATATATTTGCATTCAATATCAATTTTAAAAGATGAAAATTTCCAATTTTAATATTTTAATCATTTTTTTTAAAAACACAGAGTGATAAAATTTTTAAAAAATTTGTCAGGAGTTGCTGTGTTTTTTTACCTGGACATATTATGAAAAAAGAGTTCGCATAAAAGGGACCAAATAAGAAATTATAAAAAGGGATCACATTTTAATCGCATTACACAGTGAGATAGTTATATTCATTTAAAATTCAAATTATTCTCAAGGTTACGTACTTCTTAAAAGATTCATTCCTGTCAAAGCACATACATTATTCGTTTATTTAATGAAAGAGGAAAGATCTTCATCCAACTTTAAAGCATTAAAAAATTTATCATTTTCAAAAATCTTTCAGTAAACTCATAAATAATTTTCTCTGTACCTTTATGGAAATTCCAAACGGATGTATCTATTTTTTTACTTTCTAGTATAAGAATTATATAAAAGAGATACTACTACAATGTGCAAAAAAAAAATCGAAATCCTACGTTTTAGATCTTTCAAACAGAAATTTTTCAAATTCTGTTTGTCAGTCTGTAAATTAGATAACCTCGATGTAGCATTGAGCTGTCATTTGTAGATTTCCGTCAAATTTCGAAAGAAATATATTCACAAGAAATACATACAGTCTGTCTGATAGAAAAAGAATACGATAACTATGAAATGAACTAAATGGACAAAACTAAGTATATATTTATGTAATCTAAAATGCAGATGTATCATCGTTTGAACCATACACGGTAAATGGTTAATCCATCATGCATCCGTCAAAGGATGATTCCGCTTTAAAAACTTCTGTTCTGTATCAAAATTTAGTCTAAATCAGTCGGAAAAAAAAGACGTTCAAAATGTATTATCGGTCTCTACATTTTAGAACTCACTGAGCTCGAGAAACACTTCCGTCTGTCTGTCACAAAGATAACTCAAAAATATTTTGCGGTAGAGGAATGAAACTTGGTGCAGTGTATTTAAACCAAATTTCTAGATTTCTATTAAATTTTGAGAAAAATCTGTTCAAAGGAATTCTGTCTGTCCGGCAATCAATATATATGTAAAAACGATAATTACAAAGCGAAGAGACTAGAGAGATAAAACTAGGTATACAGATTTTACATGTAGAAATTAGAGACCTATCAAAATTTTCAGCCATTTCTACAAGGGGTTGACTGTCTACCGTTTTCTACTTTCAGAAAGATATAAACGCGATGAATCTGAAACACAATGAATTAAATATATCAAATTTCGTATTGAATTTTTTAACTACAGGCGCAGTTTTGTGTAATTTTTTTCAATCGGTTAAAAAACTCATCTAAAACACAAATTAGATCTTCGAATATAATTAACTGCATGCCAGGGATTAATCTCCAAGGATTCAATAAAAATGCTAAATTCAAGCATTTCCAAGGTTAACGTTTCGTAACTATTGTACGCCAATGCCATGCAAGGCGTCTTCTGGGAGTATAGGCAAAAGTTTTGAAGAGACAATTCCTGCTAATTTCTTTTTATTATTTTACTAAGAACTACCAACGTGGAAGAATGGTATTAGGGGCTAATAAGGAGCTATATGTGGGAAAATGTAAGTAAATTCTGAGCATTCACATTCATGGTAATCCTCGACACTTTTTATGCTGGGGGCGGAAGGGATAGTTTTATTAATGCATATGCGAGAAAATTTCCGGAAATTCACTTCTTTTTGCTTTTATTGCAACTATCCATTCTTAAGCTAAAAACATTGTTGAAGTAATAGCAATTAATATCAAAAACAGATTACTAATATATAATTTTGCTTTCGTGAAGTTTCTAGTAGAGTCATGTAGCTTTAACTTGATTTGTTCTGAATATTCTAAATATCAAACCTCTTAAAATATTTCAGAATGAACTAAGATATTACAGAATTTCGCCGTCAGCATCAAATTTGATGCCAAAAGTAAGGAGTCTTATAAGGGGAAAGGCATATATTGAACTTGAATAAATTTTCAAGTAGAAAAGTATGAATTTTATGCTGGCTATTCTGTCACGACCATCAGCTCAGAAATGCAGTCTGATATCAAACAGACGAACTTTTCATATCAGCATATTCCTAAATGGGATTTTGTATAAAGGATTCTAGCATTAAATATAAGCATATATGATTTAATCTATATCTGCACTGTAGTAGGAGTAGGATGGCGTCTACTCATATTTGAAAAGTCAAAAAAGATTATAATTACTTAGCACACTGAACCAGTTGAGATTATTCTCAAATTTCTGGATTTATGGAAAGTCTCTTTATTTTTAATTCCCATCCCTTAATTTTTCATTTTTATGATTCATTAATATTATAATTCACTTTTTCACCTTTCACTTTCGTGTGCTTTACATTAAGATGTAAAAGAACACAATTAAATAAGCACGGCTCACTGCACAATGCATGCTCGGAATTCAATCTGTGAGACACCAGTGGGCACTTTCTGTCTCATGTTATCTCGTCATCACGATATCATGAGTAACTGTTATTACTCGAATAGCATGCGATAGGGAGAAAGAAACCCTCAGCAGAGTTCGTAGATGGGTTATGAGTGTTTGAATACGATATAAATTTTAACTGTTTAATTTCTTATAATAATTATTATTATATATATTATTATATTGTTGTTGTTGCTAATCTCCATGGCCTGACTTAGTCAGTCCAAATCCAAAAATCCGTTGACAAGAAGAAAGTCAAAAACGAGGAAGGGAGAAGAATAAATTTCTCCCTAAAGAAGTCCTAAACAGTCCAGAATATGTTCAGCAGAGGCAGCATTTCGGGAAAAGAGGGTAAGATTTTTCACCCTGAGAAAGAAAAGGCATTTAAGCTGGCTACTGGCAAGGAGAGACAGGCAAGTGTTGGTTTTTCTATCACAAGGAGGAGTGAAGGACTGGTCCATTTCGCCTGAGAGAAGAGTTCTAAGTATGTGAGCTCAGCAGAAAATGAAGCCGTTAGCCTACTTCCTTTCTTTGCAAACCTGTCTGCTATTTCGTTACCAAGAAGATCCAGATGAGATGGGATCCACTGGAAATGAATATCATGTTGGAGGGAAATCAGCTTCAACTTCTGAAGAATAGATAAATTTGCTTTATCTCCAACATAAGTCCAATTGTTAAGGTGTTCCATTGAGCTGCGGCTATCCATAAGAATCCAAAGAATCCGAAACGGAACAGAAGTCTGGATTTCGTTGGCATAGAGAAAAACATGTCTGAGGAGTTACAATATAGATGCCACTACCTGCAAAATTGTCGATTTTGCTGCCATCAGTATACAATTTAATGTCACATTTAGGGATTTAATTAATGACTTCCAAGGCCAATTGTCTGAGGCGTTCCGACACATTTTCCTTTTTATTAATGGGAACAGGAAGGGTGAAATATAAATTAAATAAGTTATAAATACAAAAATAACTATACTTGAATAAATTACTGTCTCGTCATAACAAACGATTTCTGTATTGAAAGTTTTTCAATAGCTGTTATTATTTGGAAGTAGGAGATTGAAAAGTGACTTTCAACCGAAAACTTCGACCGCTTTTTAACCAATGATTGCAGCCTCTCGAAGGGAAGCTCGCAACATTTTTTTATTATGCTCGGTCTTCTATCCTTCCAATATCTCAAATCTAAATAAACATTATCGCAAATCCAATGATATATTTCATCACACGTAGAATAGTATTCGTAACACGTAGAATTCGTAACACGTAGAATAGAATTTCGTAACACGTAGAAGAAAAATTATTGTCAACTAATCGGAAGGCAATGGGAGATTTCTCTTATTCGGATCCCACCGGGGGGAAGGGGATAGAAGCTTCCGGTATAGTGGTTGACTCTCGTCACCCAGTGGTTATAGAAACGATGTAGAGTCGATCTTGTACCTATGACGGGGCGTATCTCCCAAAGTAGAGGTCTTAACATGACCGGTGATAGCCCTTAGTACTCAACCTCAGTTCCCGCCAATGTTGTCGCAGCAGTCCGGTTATTCAGATTTTTGCGTGTGCCTCAGGGTGGGTCGAAGTAGTCAAATTGTGATAATTCTACATTGTAAAGTAAGGAAAAATCTACTTCCCTTTACAAATAAGACCAGATGTTTTTATAAGGATTTAAGATAAGAGAATAAAAAAGAGTTGAATATAAGGGAACTGATGAGAAATATTACAATATTAGATTAAAAGACAGTCGAAATAAATATTTGAAAATCACTTTTCAACACCTAAGTTCTTAGTAAAACTTTCAACTCAGTTTTTTTTCTTCATTCAACATTTGAATTCTCAACATTTGAATTATCTTTATTTTCACAATAATAAATGACATATTAATGAAAATTTTTACCATCCCCTAAACATATTAAATACCATTTTTATATCCAATCAAAATTACTCTAATTATCCTGTTGAAAAGGTATCAAAAGACAAATTGATGAGAAATATCCACTACGCCTTACAGGATGAGTTTAGAGTATGTTTTAATTTGCACTTCTATTGATGTCTTTGATCACCTCCTGACTTAACAAACATGAGTTTTGAAACACCCTCTATAAAATAAATGAATCCAATATTTGTTTTTATCTTCTCAGACAGAAATTTAAAAAACAACTCAGTTGCTTATTTTTGAAAGTATAAATAAAGAAGTATATGTAGGAAAAAAATTCCACCTGTCTGTAGCAATTCCCAAAGTAAAACTATTTCTTCCCAAGAGGATCCAGAAAAATAACGCAGCAGCTAAATGTGATTTCAGCAATGACCTTCAATCAACCTTCTACGCCTCACAAGATGAGATGACAGTACTTATTGATTTATACTTATATAGCTGTCTTTTATCATTCCTTGACTTAATAAACACGGGTTTTGAAATATTCTGTGTAAAATAAATAAAACCAACAATTGTTTTTATCTTCTTTATAAGTAAACCGAAAAATTTTATATCTCAGTTGTTCATTTTTGAAAGCATTAGTAAGGAAATATATGCAGAAAAAAAACATCTACCCGTCTGTAGAAATTCCCAAGATAAGATTCTTCTTTCCCAAAAGGATCCAGCAATATAAAGCAGCAGTTAAATGTGATTTCAGAAATGAATACCTACAACTTTCTACGCCTCACAAGAATGCGTATTGATTTGTACTTACATCTTTGTCTTTTATCACATTCTGACTTAAGAAACTCAAATTTTGAAGCACACTGTATAAAATGAATGTATCCAATAGTTGTTTTTATCTTCTTTCTAAGTAGACAAAAAAATGAAAAACATATTAGTTGTTTATTTTTGAAAGTATTAGCAAGGAAGTATATGCAGGAAAAAATCTACCAGTCTGTAGCAATTCCCAAGATAAAATTCTTTCTTCCCAAAAGGATCCTGCAAATAATGAAGAGCTTCAACCTCACAAGATAAGTTAAGAATACATATTGATTTGTATTTGCATAGTTGTCTCTTATCACCTCCTGACTTAACAAACACGAGTTTTGAAACTCCCTGTATAAAATAAATGAATCTAATGGTTACTTTTATCTTCCTTATAAGCGGATGGAAATATTAAAAACATCTCAGTTGTTTATTTTTGAAAGCATTAGCAAGGAAGTACATGCATAAAAAAAAATCCACTAGTCTGTAGCAATTCCCAAGATAAAAATTCTTCCTTCCCAAAAGTATTCTGCAAAATAAAGCAGCAGCTAAATGCGATTTCAGCAATGAATAGCTGCAGGAAGAGAGTCAGTCGATTCTCTTGGTTGATTATTCGAAAGATTTCCGTTGAAAAGAAATGATACTTTCCTGTCCTGTGCCGAAGATTAATAACTTAGGACTTTTTTTTCACATTTTGATAACTTCTTATTACAAAATGGCGGTATGGGTATCTTTATACAAAAATTGTTTTGCAGAAGAATTTCTTTCCTCGTCCTTCCGTTTATTGAGAACTCCGGTTTCATAATGCGGGTCGCAAAGTCCCCATATGCTAGAAAGTTTAATAAATGGATAAAGAGCCCTAGGATAGCTTCCTTACCTTTCTTTCATATCATTCTTCTTTGATGCCCGTATATCTTTCTTTAATTTCGTTATGAGAAAAGAAAATACTTGGACTCCGATTGGTAGTATGTATTTGTGTGTTTAGGATAAAGTTTCTAATTACTTGTTTTTAATATCTGTTATATTTGAATGTAGAACTCGCATTTTTCAATGTTCCTTAAATTCAAGTACCACTTTATCAATAAATAATTTTGTATTAGGCAGAATATATTAATATTTAATATGAATTTGAATCTTATCTTAATGTGATAATTTTGAATTATTCTTGACTGAAAATATTATTGAAATAATTTCAATAGAATGATGTTTCATTTGATTGTTTATTGATATTTTTTAGTAAAGATTAAATAATTAGTAAATTGTACGAAATAATTCGTAAAATCAATAGGAAGGCGAATATTTAGGATTGGAGTGTCTTTATGAATATTTAATAAACTGTAACAATCATTTAAATTACTAATCGAAACAAGCCTTTGTGTGCTTTGTCCTTTCTATATCTTATCTGTCTCAAATAGTGTCGCGCATATTAGGGAAATAAAATGAGGAAAAAATAAAAAATATGGATTTTGTGGTGGACTAAATTAAATAAAATTTTATATATTTTTATAAAGACACTTGAAATCAAAACATTTAATGATTACTTATTTTAAAATGCGCTCTGATTCTTGTTGCCAAAAATTATTGTGATTATGAATGGTTTCTGTATTATTTTGAGAGACAAATCAACTCCTCAACCCGTTTCTATTTTGTTCGTTATTTTATGTGTCCGTTGTGGATTATTTAATCAAATCAATAGTACTTGCTAAAAGTAAGAAGATTTATTTTATTACTAAGAATTAATAAATATTTGCTATAAATTAATTTCAACAAACCCATTAAATGAATTAAAGAAACCCATTAGCAGTTTCTTGATGTTATTTATTTAGATTCCTGTTTAATTTTAATTTTGATGTCGATGTATTATAAGACGAACGAGGCAAAGTCAGTGTTAAAATGTGGCCATTCTTCTTATTTTTTTTGTATTACATTAAAAATGTATTTTTTACATGATTAAAAAATAAGAAAAAAGTTTTAAGCAATTAGAAAATTAGAAAAGATTTTGGTTTATAGAACAGTTTACTCCTGAAGTATAAAATCTTCAAACAGAAAAATACATCTGAAAATACATCTGCTAATTAAAATCAATGAATAAATTGATAAGTTAGTGAATATATAGAAATAATGAAAAAATAAAGTATCAAAACTTCTTATTAATAAAACATATTATAGTCGACATCTAAATTTCAATTTGTAAATAGAAAAATAAGTCAGGAAGTTTTCTAAAGTTAATGTAATATAAATAATAATAACCTCGAATAAATACTTTCATTCACAATAACAAATTAGAGGAGAGATTCAAATTTAAAAACTATAATCTCAGCAAAATAATTCCTACTAAAAATATAGCATTATTAGTAAGCGTTAATTCGAAAATTACATTTGCTATTTTAACCACATCAGAAGTATTTTTAAATTTTACAAAGAAAAAATGCAAAAATCGAACGCAATAGAATATAATTGATCTAAATGCAAGTTGAAAGAAAGTATAACAATGGTTAAATGAATAATTTTATTTTCTTATGAACAAAAAATATATCAGCTTTCTATTCTAAATTGAGACAGCTTTGCTTTTTTCAATCAAGAGCACATTGAGGTTTCTCTAAATACTCTATCATGTCAGCATCGAATTTTAAAATAATCTAAATGTACAAAATGCTACCGTAAGTGGTACAGATATCACTCTTATTACTTATTATCGAATGGCAACATTCCAATATAAATAAACTACCGTACGGATTTCAGATTGCTTTATTTTACCTTTTTACAGGTGTATTAAATTCAGTGCTTAGCTTGAATAATTAATGGAAGTGGAGAATATTATTAGAAAGGTTATGGAGAGCATTCATTTCCAAAGTATTCCAAAATGTCCTTTCAGTCACAGAAAAGTGAACATAAAGGAAATCAAGAAATAAGATTCTATTCGAAAGCTTAATCGAGCGCAAAATAGGCTAGATAAGTAATCGCTATGACCTGACGATGGAAATTGATGTTCCTATCTTCCAAAACAATTATCTTCATTATTAAGAATTTATTTTAAGACTCTCAAATAGTTATTTGGGAGCTGCAGTGTCTGGTGGTAAGGTCTCGGCTTCGGAACCGCAGGGTTTCTGGATCGAGATCCGATTCCACCTAAGAGCCGCCGTGTAAGCAGGTCTGGTGCACATTAAAATTCCTGGCCAAACGTGCTCCCGCTGGTGTGGCGTGGTGTGGAGAGGTGGGTGCTAGCTCAGGTGTCGTCCTCGTCATCTGACCGCGGTTCAAAATTACGAGGTCCGTCCCCTAATAGCCCTAGTGTTGCTCTAAAACGGAACATTAATATAACTAACTAAACAAACTCAAATAATTATCTTTCTATGACAACAGTTTTCTTTCCATACAATTTTTCCTGTAAATTTTATACTTTTGATTTAATTTGATACACTATTGATTTCATACAAGGCTTTAAATATTTTGATGGAATCTATATTAATCCATAGAAACATTTAATTGCGTGCTTTTGCTAATTAGTAACACCGCAGTACGAGTTTCATTTCCGGTTTTATTCCATAATGTATGTATTTTTTAATAAACTGGTATTCGCAATAAACTGATTCACATGAATTCATATTTTTAGTTGTATCAAATAATAAGGTGAATTTTTAAATATATGCATATATAGAAGGCGTCTGTGTGTGCGCGCGCGCGTTTGTATCCGATATGAATCATTTAATATCCCAAAAAGTCAATTATCTGAGTGAACAAGCTTGGTATTATTGAAATTTTAAAGAAATTATAAATGATATTTGTAGAAATGAAATTATAGATTCGTAAATTAATTTTTTACTAACCCTCTAACTCCCGAAAGTATCAAAATATAATTGCATCGGTATTTTTTTAATATATGAAGTTGTAAAGTGGAGATGTGCACTTCCTGTATTCCGTTCTATGCTATGAGTGAAGCGAAAACTACAATATTTTCACTTATTGAATGGACAATCCCTAATACAACTACAAAATCACTTTCAGTAAACGAGTTTCTCAAAAATGTTGAATTTTGTACGATATTTTTACTTTTTAATATTTATCAATGCAAAGTTTTAAACCTAAAAGTATAATTTTTAAAAAATAATTTCAGAATCTTCTTTTGAACAAATATAATACAAGAATAAATTAAATGCATGATTACATAAATTTATGAAGCTATTCCGCGAGTAAAAGCAATTCATCCCTTTCAAGTGAGAATAATTGATATTTTTTCCGAAGGTATCCTTAGTGTTAGCTCGGTTTAAATTATACACCCACATTTGAAACAGAAACCATTCCACCGGTAGTTGCACTGTTGATTTGAGTTGATTACTAGTGAGAAGGTTACAAGAATACATAAATTATATTTTTTAGCTTTATAATAAATTATATTGAACCACAAAAAGCATGGAATTGTTTAGTCCACTGATAACAGTTTGACATTCCCGGTCATGTTTAATTCAATTCATATCGATAATAAATGTGTCATATCTTCAAAAAAACATTTTTTTAACTCCAAAATGTACTACTCCTCAACTCATAAAACATTTCAAAATAAAAAGAGTTAACAATCCACCCATCCATAGCAATTTCCAGGATAAAAATTGTTTTTCCTGAAAAGATCCATACAAGACAAAGCAGCAGCTAAATGCGATTTCTGCAATGAATGGGGTGCAGGAAGGGAGGCAGCCAATTCTTCAGGTTGATTATTCGCGAGGTTTCCATTGAAAAAGAAATGATATTTCCCCATCCTTTGCCTCTGATTAATAACTGCGACTCAAAATCCTTTTTCCTCTCCATTTTTATATCCTCGTTTTTCAAAATGGCAGCATGGATCTCTTTTTCTACCGGTTGTTCGTTTTAATCCAAAAATTGCTTTGTAGAAGGATTTTTTTTTTCATTTCTCGTTTATTGAGAATTTTGTTTTCACATTTCGAGTCGCAAATTCCCCATATGCCGGGAAGTTTAATAAATGGATAAAGAGCCCGGGGAAAACTTCCTTACTTTTCTTTCATTCCGTTCTTCTTTGATGTCAGTGTGCGTTTCTTTAATTTCGTTATGAGAGAGAAAAATACCCTGACTTTGCTTCGAAATATTTCTTTAAGAGTGGGGGGTTGAAATTTTCAGACTACATGTTCTCAATATTTGTTGTGTTTTGTCAAAGGGATAACAAATGCTCTTTTAATTTAAATACAGATTTATAAAGGAAATATTACCATTGAATGTTCATGAATTAAATCACATTAAATTAAATCATATGTTAGCATTTATTTAAAAGTAATAATGAAATAATATATAATTTAAGCAATATTATTTTTATAGACGAGTGTTGTCCTAAATAATGAAAAAGTTTCTTTGAAAACAGTGACTTTCATGTGTGATATTATAGAACTAAATTAAATACGGAACGACTCGTTTTTTTAACTACATTATTGGTTATAGTCACAAGGGTGTGCTTGATTATATTGTAGATCATGTCTACTTAATTTCGTTTGTCTTGTCAGAGTTCCAAAGAGGGCAGATAGTGGTAGGCAACTATAGTGACACAGCTGATGGGTGTATCAATAGGCACCGTGTCGAAGGTCATGACAGCTTCCAACGATCATAGCTAAAAATCATCTGCTGGAACAAACTGTAGATGAAAAACCAACTCACTGCTAGAGATAGGCGGACCTTAAGGAGGATATCGGCCATCAGAAGGAAGAACGCGGCAGCAACAGTGATTGCTGAGCTTAATAAACATCTACAAAACCAAGTTTCGACCCATACAGTTCCACGTTAATTGCAAAAACAAAATATTTAGGGCAGAGCTGTGATTACAAAACCCTTTTGTGACAGGTATGACCAGCGAGTACAGTGGCACAAGGACACAAAACATGGATTGCAGATCAATGAAAAATATGTATTGTTTTCCGATGAATTTAATTTCTTTCTATTTCCCGCCATGTGACGGATTTAAGTGTGGTGAACCTCTACAGCAGCCTATAACGCAAACTGCCTCATTCTTACAGTGAAGCATGGGGGTGGTTCAGTAATGGTTGGGACATTATCTTGTGGTTTTGAGTAGGCCGACCAACTGCATTCTGGGGTGAAGGCATTGGTTCCGTCTGGAGATTGCACCTGACAAGATGACAATTCCCCGATTCACCGTAGTTGAATTGTCCAATCACGGTTCGGGAATATGAGGACTCAGTTATACACATTCCTGCCCAATCAGCGAACTTGAACATCACTGAACACATGTGATCTGTTTTAGCAAAAAAGAATGAGATCTCGTTTTCCACATCGGGGATTTAGAGACGCTTCTACATGACGAATGGTACAACATACCACTTACCATCATACAGAAATTGTATATGTCTATTTGAAGTAGGGTTCAAGTGCTTTTAACTATCAAAGGTGCTCCCACACCATATTAGATTCAAAATACTTCTTTTTGTATGAGTTTTAATTATTTTGGACAACACCTGTACAAATCTCTACAGTTCCTTTTATTTGAAATTAGTGAAAGTTATTCTATTTATTTTATTCATTTTGTATCATATATATTTTTCAAAAAGAGAAAAATATTTTTATCATCTATAGAAACCATTTGCTTACGTTTTAGAATTCGTTTAAACTGCCCATTCAATGCTTAGCTTTTTATATATGGAAGAATATACTTTAGGTTAAATTAAAAAAACTGAAGTCATGCAATTCAATATTTTATTTCAACTTTTTTCATTCTTTTGTCAATGCTATGAACCGAAGTAAACTCATAAGTAAATATTGTCTGCTTTAAGCATTGATCCATTAGTAGGTAAATAAAGGAAAAGGAAAAGTTTTCCAATTAAAGATTAGTAAGTCGTTGTCATATTTATGATAAAAGATGGCGAATCGTCTAATGCTATCTTTCATGGCAGCATATTTGGATCCTTTTCTTAAAATTTATTACGACTGAATAAATTGTTTTTAATAAAATAAAACTTGTTATTATATTATATCATTTTCAACCGGAATGAATAATACGTTTGCATGTATTCCATAAAGCATTTTATTGAAAACTTTTTTATACACTATGTGTTGCTCAGGATTAAAATACGGGGTTAGCTAGAAATATGTTACCCACTTCAGAGGACTCTAAAATGCGTTCTATGGATCCAAATGAGATAAAATGAAAATGAAATTTCAACTACAGATTAATGAGATGATGATCTTTACATTTACTAAATAAAAAAATAATAATATAAAAATTCACTTTTAGGTGGCGATGTAATACTCATAAAATCATTTAATATGGTTTATAATTGTTAAATAAAGTAAAATTAAAATTGCTCCATATGTCCTCTCTCATTTTCAAAAATATGCTCTAATCGGAGAACCATATTTTCTATAGATGACCGGAGAGAGTCTGCCGGAATATTAAGAATAATGTGCCGAATGCTGTCCTTCAGATATGGTAGAGATGATGGCCTTTGACGGTCGATATTGTCCTTCAAATAACCCCACAACCAAAAGTCGCAATGGATGATGTCCGGCGAGCGATAAGGCCATGATATTGTGAAATTACGGCTGATAACTCGTGCTTTTGGGAAATGTTGCATTAACAAGTCTTGAAGACCTCCACGCTGTAGGAGAGTTGGGATTACAAAATCCCTCAGCATATCATGGTACTATTGTCCTTTGATGGAACAGGTTTGGATTCCGTTTGGAATTATTTCTTCAAAGAAATACGGTCCAATGATAAAGGTAGCTGTAAAACCATACTGTCACTTTTTCGGGATGCAAGGGTTGTTCCTAGATAATGTGAGGATTCTCCTTTGCCCAAATTTGACAGTTGTGGGTGTTAACTTGCCCATTGAGGCAAAAGTGAATCTCATTTCTCCACAGAATGTTCCATGGCCAAGTTGTATCAACCACCATGGAACCACCAAGGAATTGAAGAACAAAAGTTTTTCGGACCTCTAAATCACCATCCTGTAACAGGTATGTATATTTTGTATGGATAAAAACGCAAATTCTGCTATACGATTTTTAGTACAGTTGAATACGGCATATCCAGAACACGGGTAACAAACACTATTATGCGGCGATTGACTGCTGGCTTCAATGAGCGGGGTCGCAACATTTTCGAAGCTGCAAGACTGGATTTTTTTCGTTCTATACACGGGAAACAAACACTATTGGCACACTTGGAAAAATTCCAAGCTGCCCAGTTTTTTTCAAATTTCTGCGTCATCTTGAGTAGGGCACCGGGAGGCATTGGACCTCTTCGTACCTGCTTTATACGACGAAATTCCTTTAAACCTGCAACGGAGTTTTGTTGTTTCTGTTTGAACAATTTCACCAGTAGCGCTTTTTCTTGCAACTTAGGCATGACGAACAGATAAGAAACTAATGTTCGTGCAGAATCTGCCTTTTTTTTATCGAAAGAAAAGTGGTAATAGCCATACGATGTAACGCAAATTATGTTTCATATTTTCAATATATGCAAATAAATACCATTTGTGTTACTGCGCCATCTATCGGTGAATTTTTGTACTAAACTTTTTTAATTAATAAAGACAAAGCGCATCATCTGAATTATCTGTAGTTCAAATTTTATCTTATGTTTAAGCATAGAAAACATTTTGGAGCCCTCTGAAGTAAGTAACTTATTGCAAGCTAACACTATACTTTTATGTATAATATTTTTACCGTATAAACTACTTTTGTCTGAAATATTAAATTTTATAAAATGCTTTGTCTTCTAAAATCTTTTTGTCCCTATCATCTGCTTTTAATTAAAATTAAAATATTAATTATACCAGATGATTTTTGAAAACCACGATAGCCAGTATTCTCCAAAAGTTACTAATGTTCGCTATATCTGTAACTGTAATTTTTTTCCCCACAAATGCTGAAATATAAGAAAGGTTATCTTTGTTTTATTGATCAACTTAAGCCTAGTTATAAGTATAATTAAATCTATGATTAATCATTAAAATTAATTACGATCGATAAAACTAAATCAATAAATCAATCAGACAAAATTTACTATCAATAAATTTAATTAAAATAAAAGTGAAAGTAAAAAAAAATGATGGCACAATATTTAAATTGTAAAAGAATATGTTTCTTTCGAATTAATTGAATGTTTAATTAGTTTTCATACTTTGAAAAGCTGACAATTGCTCGCTTTGTTGGGCGCACCTCGAAATGAGGATGAGATGCTTCCGAAATGGTGCCTGGATCTCGCCAGGCGGGGTACATGGAAAGGCGGGAGTCTATCTCCTCCGATCGATGACGCGGCGTACGTCCTTAGGGAAGTGTTGTACCGTGGCTGGTGATGGTCCTGAGGACTCAACCACAGTTCCCGCCAGTGTTGCTGTTGCGGCGGTCATTCAGTATTTATTATCCGTGTGCCTTCGGGCGGGTCGGAGAGTCACTGATAGGCTATTTATTTATGATTTATATATGCATATGCAACAAATTAATCTTAATGGAATATTGTATTTTTATCCATTTCTCGAAAAATAAAAATAAAATGCCTATTTGTTTTCATAAAATTTATTTACATATATTTTGAAATTATTTAAAATTTTACCCAACATTTATTTAGTTTTAAATAATATTTCCAAAAAGGTTTGTTTCGTCAAATCCAATTTTTTTTAAATAATCATAAAAGGTTGAAAACTTTTATCAAATTTTTATACATATAATCCGCTTTGCAAAGAAGAAATCATGCAAACTTTAACTTTGGTGAAAATAAATAAGGAGTATTAGGAAAAAATTTATATTATATTATTACTATTTCTTACACTTTTTTTGAGACATCAGGTGCGTGAAAATGCTTGGGATGATTTTTTTGAAAATGGTAAAGAAGACTTGTAGTTTTCAATTTATTCATAAAATATATTGAAAAAAGCATATGAAATAAAAATATATCTGTTGACAACTAAACGTATGTTGGAAATTGGAAGAAATATGAGACGTGTGTGTGTGGTTTAAAAATTGTAAAGCAAAAATTGACTTGTTCCTAAGTTTAGTTTTTAAGATCTCATGGATATCTTAATAAATATATTGTCAGGTTTCTGAATTCCGAAATAACCTGTAATTGTACAAAATCCATAAATAAAGGAATTTATTGATCAACTGCATGTGATTTCCGTTCATCCATGCTATGAAGTATTAAAACAACTGTACAACATTTTAAAAAGGAATAGATTGTTTACATTGCAATTTAGGGAGTGTCGAAAAAATTATTACATCAAATTATGCGCAAAAAATATTTAATGGATTTATCTTTACGAAATTTTCATAAGTATATTTTATTAAATTTAGAATTTAGCACAATAGCATTAAAAAGTCAGTTATGCAAATGCAAAAACCATTGCAATTTCTCAAATAATAAACCTAGAAACAGAATTCAAACAGTTTTATTAAAAAGCCTGTTAAAAAATTAAAATATTATAATTTTAAAAATTCGATTATTTTTCGATGAAAATTCTCTTTTTATCTTAGTCACTGACAGTAAATTAATTAATTATAGATTTGCGTTTTCGTATATTAGTTCAAAGCAAGTTTTGATATTTCATTTCCTAATTCTATTCTAATAGAATACAAATAGTAAATTAATTCAACTATTCTTTTTTCTTATTCTTTTTTATAAAGAGAATTTCGCATCGCAATCGAAAGACTTTTGATAACGGCAAATAATTCACAACAAATCACAATAACTGCAAGGCAGACGAATTTTGAGGGACATAATTTATCTGTGGTATCAATCCTATCTACCGCAGCAATGCATTGTGATAATTGTTGCGTTGGGATTTCTAGCACTCCGAGACATCCATTAAAGAGAGAGGCCTATCCGCTATTTGCATTTCATATGCGCAGCAACTGTTAATCAGAATAAATGGAACAACCGTATTTCTGAGGATCAAATTAGTAAATTGAAACTCAGCTGTATAAAATATTTAAATGCTTACTATGACTGCTGTATTTTGCGTGGGCATTTGAATCTTTTAAATGATGCTTATAACATAAGTTACCTTATATTTTAAGTAATATTTATTTTGTCCGCATTTTTAGATTAAATTTCAATAAAGAATGTCAACTATGAATTAAAGAATCATTCATTTGGTCATTTGTTAACAAACATGAATATCCTGAACATCAGTAAACTTAATCTGCATTTTCTATTAATTGTTTTCTTATATGGTTTGGACATACAAATTGAAAATAGATATATGAGAAGCATTAAAATTGCGATTGTATAAGATGTAAATTATAAAAGAATCGAATGAAAGATAATATGCAATTATACTCCACTTTCGGAAAGTAAATGGATGTGCTGTAAGCTATACTTTTACTAAAACTGCTGTTCTAGCTTACGCTTTTTCTGTGTTTTATTGTCCGTGTAATTATATAGAATAAAGAGAATTTATTCCTCATTGAGCTTGATGGATTGTTGATCCAGTACAGAATGCTCACTGTACTGGATCTTGTTTTTCGAAGTTTGAATTTTTCTGAAACACTATTATCCAGTTTGTTGGATTTCGTTTACTGATACACACCGCTCCCACTTGGGTGCACTTCATAGGAGGATGAGAATTTCCCGGTATGGTGGTTGGTTCTCCCCACCGGAGTGAGTACAGAAATGGTGGGAGTCGGCTACCTCCTTATGACGACGAGACGCGCTTTCCACAGGAAGGGTTGTACCGTGGCCCTTAGGACTTAAAAGCAGTTCCCGCCAGTGTTGCTGTTGAGGCGGTCTCATCATTCAGATTTTTCCATGTGCATCATGGCGGGTCGGAGTAGCTGGTTTAATGTTTAAGGTTACCGATACCCACCACTCCCACCGGGGTGCACCTCATAGGTGGATGGGAATTTTCCGGCATAGTGGTTGGTTTTCGCCACCCGATGGGGTACAGAAATGGTGGGAGTCGGCTACCTCCTTATGACGACGGAACGCGCTTTCCACAGGAAGGGTTGTACCGTGGCCCTTAGGACTTAAAATCAGTTCCCGCCAGTGTTGCTGTTGAGGCGGTCTCATCATTCAGATTTTTCCATGTGCCTCATGGCGGGTCGGAGTAGCTGGTTTAATGTTTAAGGTTACCGATACACACCACTCCCACCGGGGTGCACCTCATAGGTGGATGGGAATTTTCCGGCATAGTGGTTGGTTTTCGCCTGGAATAGAACATTTGCGCTCCATAAATTATTCCCTACCCCTGTTGTATTGTAGGTTTACTGGGATTCGGACCTTTGGCAAGAAAACTTGGCGCGCATCTAGAGGGGTGACGTTTAGTTTTGAGGGTTTAGTTTTGCATAGCTGCATTTTCGGTAGGGCTAATTGGTGATAATGGAATAGTGATAATTTTTGTAAAAATTTTATTTGATCTTGAATTTATGAGATCTTGTACATACATTTATCTTATTCATATATCTTGTAATAAATGATAATTAATTCTATTATTAATAGAAAAGTAAAACTATTTTTATCAGAAAAATAAATAGCGGAATTAAATGCATTTAAAAAGAAGTAAGATATAAGAGAATTTATAATTGTTTTATTTACTAATATTTAAACAATCTCATATTTCTGAATAAATTTTCTTGAAAATCGCTATTATCTATACTCATAAAAGGGAAAAAATGTATGTATATGTATATATTACAATAGTTCACTTAGCAATATCTTTATTAAGAAACTAGCCGCCTTTAGTGACCAGCAGTTCGTCAGTATAAAAGATCTCTGAAATTTTCAAATTTATTTTATGTAACTTGATCTCTTATTAGCTTTTTCTGCAAAATATTTAGCTATCAAAGTTTCAGATTTTGATAGTTATATAATTCAATGATACTATTATGTAGGCCTTAAACAGTTCTGTTCATTGTATTACTTACTAATTTCTGTCAGAGTTCATAAAATTTGCACATTATATTAGAGTGGAAATATTAAACTGCAATTAATATAAAAACATTTTTTACTGAAACCAGGCACATCTTTTTTTTGAATGTGAAAATTTAATGTAGAGTCGCTCAACATTGAAGTTGTATATGCAATGCAGAAATTTTTTTGTAATTTATACAATACCTTAAAGAATTAATCAACAAAAATTTATCTAATTCATCGTAAAATTCAATTTTAATTTTTACTTTCAAAACATTTAAAGGATGTAAATGAAAATATTTTATTTGAATTCAGTCAATAAATGTTCTTATGAAAAAATTATGAAGTTTAAATTTTACACAGTCCTTGTGTCCTAAGGAGTCATATTCTGCGAAATACTCTTGACACTTCAACTCTTAACTCAAGTTCAATAAATATATTTTCTATCTTCTGCGATTAAGTCTGTCAGTTTTTACATATCAATATTAGAACAATCAAGATTTTCATAATCATAAGCCAATCACTGTTGAGAAATCCTGGTAAAAGATTGGCGTATCTTCTTTGAAACGGACTATGAAGTGTTCTAAAATCGCCAACTTTTATAAAAGAGTGATATTCAAATTTCATAAATTATTTAGTTTTAATGAATGATTTAGTTGATTGAAGTTCAAAGGTTTTTATTTAACCCTTAGTGCTCCGAAAAGTAATTAGATGCATAAATATTTGCCGAATAAGAGAACTTGTTCATTGCTCCGAAAAATTAATATATATGAATTTTTCCAGAAAATTTATCTATATATTTTTACCACTCTTAAGTATTTTTACCAGTCAAAATTTCATAAAATAATTAAATAAAATGCCAAAATGATGCACTGCCTTGATGGTTCCTGAGAGGAGAGATGGAAGTGCTGAATGTTAAAATATTGATGTCTCAAAAAATTTGTTAAATAAGATTTGTTGAATAAGATTATTAAATAAGATTCAAAGGTTAATGTAAAAGAGTAAACATGCAAAAGGATTAAAAAGGGTAATGTAAAGAACCTATGTAAAAATTTAAAATTCTTAATTCATCGGAGCATTTATTGACTCAAGTAACATAAAATGTAATTGTTTAGTTCATTTAGACCATTTTGTTAGTAGATGCGTGCCCCTGATTAAAATTAACTGATGGGCACTGATTACAGTGATTATCCAATAGATATATTAAACCATGTTTGCCTTAAATTTAATTGTTTGATTTAATTAATACTATAGATATTGTAAAAGGTCATAGAAATCTTTTCCTCCATTTACTTTTTAGAAAATATATTGCAAATTTGTTCGCTTCATACAGACACTAGCTGAAATTTACACTTTTATATATTTAATTTACAATAATAGTTGATTTATGTTTTTAATTTGAACTTCTGTCAATGTGATGGCAACAGGTTGAAGAAAGCTAATTTTTTTCCCATTGACGTGCTCATGCAGATTAAATTTTATTTTTATTTTGTGCGAAGTACATTGTTGAAAAATATGGTTAAAATGTTTCTTTAAAACACGTTAAAAATCGAAACATAATTTGTAGATTAAAGCATCGGTATCATTAAAAAGATAATTTATAATTTATAATTATATAAGATAATTTATAAAGATTAAATCCTCATGGAACTAAAAATTATAATTCATTTTATTAGATTAAATTTGTATTATGCACATCAGAATTATAATTTTTATAAATGTCTTCCGTGTGGGAAAATTATAAACATATTCCTTTTAATAAATACATTTTTAAAGCAAATTTCTCACACTTGATATTTATTATATTCAACACTCGTTTGAAGCGTGGTAAGGATCATCAGCATTTTTCTCAAGAAAGTTTCGTTTTGTTATCAGAGACAAGGAGTATCTTTCTCATTCATAGTGAGTGACCATTTGGCGTACATTGTAAAATCGCCAAATCTTACATGCAAAGATAAAGTTTATAATGCGGTAGCCTTTCTTGACACTTGAGCGGAAAGGGGAAAATTTATACAACGCAAGTGACATAGAACCGTTTTTGCCACCCGATGGGATACAAAAATGGTTGGAGTAGCTGCCTCCTTATGATGATGGTACGTGCTTCTCTCGGGAAAGGTTGTATCGTAGACAGGTGAGGGCCTTTACGACTCAACCTTATGTCCGGTCAATGATTTCGTGGCGGTCCAGTCATTCAAATTTAATCCGAATGCCTTTAATTGAGGGGGAGGAGTAGCCTTTGTGTTTACCGATACCCACCAAATGATTTTAGTAGCAGTGCTGATTTTCCTTTAATAGTAAAGAATTTTTTATAACATAGTCATAGTTTTGTGGGCTTATTTTCTTTAAATATAGTATTTATTATTTCTTTATTTTTTTCCCATCATTTCATTTTGCGACATGAAAATGTTTACATTGTGAATCTTTTAGGAGTTTTATTTTTTCGATGAAATTTTATACAACGAATTTTTAATACTTCCAAAAACTCAGAAGCAATCTTTTTAGCCTTTTCTTTATTATTTTCATTATTAGAAATTAATTTTCTTCATAAAAGAGCTGGTTTATTTTCTTTTAATATAGTATTTATTCTTTATTTATTTTTTCCATCACTTTGTTTCGCTACATCAAAATGTTCACATTGTAAATCTTTTGGAATGATTTATTTTTCGATAACCAACATTTTATAAAACGAATTTCTGATACTTCCAAACCTTATAAGTTACTCTATCTTTTACTCTCATAAAGCACGCTAAATATGTTTATAATTCAGAAATCCATCTCAATTTAACAATAAAAGCATCCAGCTATTTTTGACTGAATCGATTTGTTACTTTTCGTTACGTTATTTCTCCTTTCTGAAAAATAATTTGCAACAGATATGAAAAACTCAGACATTCCATCAAATATGATATTCACACTCCTGAAAATTTCATACTGCAACATCAAAATCAAATGTTTATTCATCGGTGAATAAAAAACAATGACGTGCACAAACTGTTTCCGTCGACGTGAAAATTTTCTGATACAGAATGCTCAGTAAAATTTCATATCTCTAGAGTAAAACATAAAAAAAAACTACATGGCGCAGTGAGACAAACAGAAAAAGCACAGACTTGAGAAATATACAATAAATTATTTGTTGACATTCAGGCACAACAGACAGACGTGTTTTCATTTTTTAATACAAAACGAAATATATTTTCTCGAGTATCTCCAATACTTTGAAAAGTTTTTAGTTTCAAAGAATTTTTCACGGGTTTATACCGACTGTGCCCTTATTGCTTTGGATGTTGGTTTTGTCTTCACACAGACTTTGGCATAGCCTAAAGGAATAACTTTAGCCAAATCGCGCCAATTCAGAAGGAACAAATCCTCGCGTGGTACCTTATAATATTAAATCTATCGAATTATTCGTGCCATTGGGTAAATAACATTTATGTATTCTGAATTTTCTCGATTCTGATGCGAGGCGCTTGAATAATGAATTTGACATTCATTCAATTCTTTGCTAAATTCTGTAAAGGGCTTTAGAAGAATTCCCTGAAGTAAAACATTTTTGAAAAGGAAAATCACATGACGTTATTTGAAATGCTCGGGGAGGGAGAGGGTATTGAATTCCAGTAATGGATTGATATATAATGGAGTAAGAAAGTGAGTAGCTCACTTTAATGAGCATTGATAAAGTGAGTAAATGGATATCAAAAAACTTTGTTATTTTCGAATAAAATGTAGTTTTTAACATAACATTCGTAAAACGTAGAGAAAACTAATTTAATAAAAAAGGGAGGAAAATTCGTTCAGTTTCTTTAAGGCTATTTGCTTTTAAGAGCATCATTTAATTAAAAGATGATTTTTTGTCGCATTATTAGTAAGTAGGTGTTACAAATTAAATAGGTGATTCTGTAATAATGCTTAAAAATGAAAGTTCAAAGCATGGGATGTGATTTTTTTTTCATTAAAGAATATCAAAAGATAATTATTTCAACTTTCATTGGCAGGTGCATTAGAAAAAATCAAATAAAAAAATTCTATGCAAAAAAGTGTTTGCGGACCTTCTAATAAATAAATATTTACTTAGGAATCTATAATAAATCATAAATAACCTCACCACATAGCAACTTGGAGAGGAAGAAAACTGTTTTCAAGATTTCATGATATTTAAAAGATCAAAGTTATCAATTCCAGAATAAAACTAGGAATTAATGAAAATAAATAAAAGCTTTACTTATTAGAACAATAATACAAATGTGTTTATTTAATCACTTTTTTTAAACATATTTATTTCCAATTTAGGTCTTGAAATTCTGTTAATCTTTCATTATTTGTTTCAGATAAAATGTAAAGTATATTCTTTAAAGCAAATGTTTATAATTAATTCTCTTCGTTAATAATTAATTATCATTTATGTTTAAATTTCAATCCTTGATTAATTTATCATTATTTTTTTTTCTAATTCAGAATAAAAATTTTCAATATGCAAAGAAAATATATCATTAATTTCGTTATCGGCTTATTGTTCATTCAATTCATTAAAACTCAAAATAATGCTAAGTAATTAAAGAAAATTTTAGAAAGATTTTAGGTTGCATCAAAATAGTTTCATTAGGTCGGAACCATGGGGCCAATGAGAATTGCTTTATTTTTCAAAAATTTAGTATACATAATTTAGTCTTTGGAGATGGTTTAGGTGAATCACATATATTATAAGAATTTTCAATACACTTGGTTGTATTAGACGTAATGAGCTTTCGTATAGCATAGTCTTTAAGTTTTCTTAACTTCATTAGTTTAATCTTTCAATTTAGGCTTAAATGTCTAAAATATATTTTTCTGTATGCATTTTTTTTCAAAGTGTTGCAAAAGATTTTTTTTATAAATTTTCTTTAATTTATATAAATATCTATAAATTTTTAACAAATCCTCGGATTACAAATGTAGCGCATTTTATAGACAATCATGTGAACTATAAAACATGTATTTATATGAGTAACCACTTTTACCCATAGCGTCATAAAAAATTTGTAATGAAAAAATGCGTACAATCCTCCGACATTCTGGCATAGGGGTAGCGCGTCTTCTTCGTGATCTGGTAGTCCCGGTTCTGGCATGCTTGTTTTTCTTCTGTATTCTATCTGTGAGGTGTGGATGTGCCCCCCTGCAAAAAGGGTTTATGCAAGCGAATGTGAGGCATGAAGTAGCTAAGTCGTACTCATGGCCCTAGTTGGCGCTACTGAAAAAACAAAAGACGCTCCCTCGGCTTAAATCGCTGACAGATAATTGTCAGCGGGCTTGTAAAGTGCCATAAATCACAATAACAACGTATGATCCACAGACCCATCTAAATCTGTATGATCCTTGTAAAATCACTTTTATTTTAAAGTTTGCAATATTATATAGCTGGAAATACACAAATAAATAAAAAAAATACGTTGAGTATACGTTGAACTTCTAGCAATAAGTGCTTGAATCTGAAACGTCGCTAAACCGCGCTCCTTGAAAATCTATGAAGGAAGATGAAACCATCTCTAACTTATTTTAATGGGAACACAAAACATAGCTAATATAATTGCTAAATCAACTTTGCCAAACAAATTGTTGTTGAGTAAATCTCAATTAATATAAGAAATTAATTAAAAATATAAACATTATGAAATTTAATTAAAAAAATTTTCAGAATCAAACTAAAAAAACCAGAAAAATTTAAAAAGATGCAAATGTATTTAAAGAGTGCTAATGCTGCTACTACTAAAACACAGATGAGATAACCAAATTAGTACAAATATAAATTTACAATAACAAAAAAAAATCAAAAAAAGGAAAAGAAATGATGAATCCGGCCTGAAGACTTTTTCAAGGGTTACCTTCAGGCAGGGATTCAAATAAGGGATTTTTTCTGTGAGGGATCTGATTTTCATCCAAAAGTAACTTGCAGATGCTTAGTAAAAACAAAAATCTTATTTATCTGATAAATTGTAAAGAATGTGATTTAAATTATGTAGGTCAAACTAGTACGGAACTTAATATAAGAATTAATAACCATAGATCAGCTATTAAAAGTTTTATAAAAAGTGAAACTTTTGACTATGAAACTTTACGAGGAGTGATGTAGGCGCAGCTATGGACGCGAGAAGCTTCAATAGTAATTTGGAGCGGTGCCTTTTTTGTAAATAGTCTGGAGTTTTACCTGCTACTGGTATGTTCTTTCCTTTTAGTTTTAATTATATTTTGGTTTGTGAGTGATCTTTTGTAGTTTATGTTATGTTATTGTAATTTCGCTTGGATTTGGAAATTATAATTTATTGTTTTATTTCTGTGAAACTAGTTTATCTCTAAGGCCTCAATTCCACAAGATTTTCGGGTCATGAGGGGTCAGTGTTTTTGGATGAAAGTCAGACCCCTCACAGAAAAATTTCCATGTTTAAATCCCTGCCTGTGAGTGACCCTTGAAAAAGACTTCAGCCGGATTCATCATTTCTTTTCCTTTTTGATTTCTTTTGTTGTTATTTTAACTTAATATTTTTACTAATTTGGTCAATTAAAATAAGATATTTTAAGATATCTCCAAGATATTGTTCAATATCTTGAATGCAAGATAAAATGGTGAGAATATCGCAACATTCTTAATGATATTTTGTACTAGTTTCAAAGCTATAAATTCAGAAGCTATCAGTTTTTATAAACTGTTTGATAACTGAGTTTTATTATGTTCTACACCAATTGATAAGATGAATATTTACCATGTATATGACCAAATGAATCATTTAATAGATTACTTTGTACAGTTAATTAATGTTACGGTAAATGTAATTAACTGGTGTATTCTGTACAATTACCGGTGATTATTCATAATCACCAATAAGTTTAATGGTGATTAAGAATAATCACCGGTGATTGTACAGAATCATTGAATTAATCACCGTAACATTAATACTCAATATATTAATGTTTACCAGTTTTAAACTAAATTAATATTTCATATATTCGCAGTTGATGTTCATTTTTGTACTTTAGTATGAGAATATACATCGTGTATGTATTTCGAAGTAAATTCTTTTTGTTCTGTGATAAGATATATACAAATCATTTATAAATTTCTAAATCCCATTAGGCTTAGTAAATGCATGAATTTCGATATTTTATTCAACCATCTTTTAATTCACAAATCTCTTTCTCAGAAGTGCAGTTACTTCATTTATTCTGACTAATAGTTGCTGTGTGCATGAAATGCAGATGATGGAAGGCATCTCTCTGTAATGGATGTCTCGGAATGCTGGAAATCCCAACGCAACAATTATCACAATGCGTTACTGCGGTAGATAGGATTGATACCACAAATAAATTATGTCCCTCAAGATACGCGAAATTCGTCTGCATTGGAGTTACTGTGATCTGTTGAGAATTATTTGTCGTTATCAAAAGTCTTTCGATTGCGATGAAAAAAGCTATTACAGTGGAAGAAAAATGAAATAGGTTTATTAACTAATGAAGTATTTGTTATGTCGAGGTGGCAACTATGGAGACTGATAATGTCTGTTGGTATATTTCATGCCTAAGCGACTGGATTGCTATAATGTAAAATGTGCAAGTAGTTTTACTGTGGAGGTCTATATTATTATTTATTCATATATCATAATTATATATTTTAAACTTGTTAATATTTTTAAGTCGTTGTTATTTAGTTATTTAATGTAGATATTTTAGACAAGATTGCTAGCTCTCTATAACTAATTTTTCCTTTAAAAATATATTAGAAATTAGTTCTTTTTCTTTTAATGTCGAAGTTATAGATAGGAGTATCAGTTTTCACATATTTGCTTAAACCTAATTGAAACAAAAATGCATGTTATAAACAAAATTAAGTATTAAAAGTTAAGATTACATAGTATTTCTGATATTTTAACAAAGTATTAAATAACTGAAATTAATAATTTTTGTCTAAAATACCGATACTTAAGAAAAGATTCTCAGGATTTTCTTAGAATCTTTTAATAACTATAAAAAAAAGGAAGGCTCATAGAATTTTTAATTTTTTTTCAATAAAAATGATAGATGACAAAATTGAGTAACAAAATACTGTTACCAACTTACACAATTTTAGTTTTCTTTTAGTTAAATTAATATTTGATGATTACAAACCGGAATAATTTTGAAGCGAACTTCTTTGGTCAAATGGCTTAAAATCTCGAAGTGTGATCAAATGGCTTAAAATCTCGAAGTGTGGTCAAATGGCTAAAATGACAACTGAGTTATCATTTCACATTAATATGAGAGTGTTTGACCTTAAGTTACAGATTAATAATTAAACATAGTGGATCCACAATGAAATCTTGATTCAATCTTTGATTCTTTCATCGTGATCTTTCAATTTTTATGTCGATACTCACAACTAAGCTGCCAAAACCATCAGTTCTTGACAGATCTTACATTATGCTTTAATCCTCTATTCCACGATGGATTTTTGAAGCAATCATCATCAAACCATAATTTTCCTATCCTTGTAATGATGCCATGTTATCAAATCATCAGTTCATCATTAAGCTATTCCATAATACCGAATAAATCGAAACTTTTACAAGGATTTAGTTTTATTTTTCTTTTATATCTCAAGTAGACCACATTAATACATAGATAATAATGCATTGAACTACTTCCAAAAGATTCGTCATTCAGAAATCAATGAAAAATATTTCTAACAATCCGAAGACACTCTCTATAATTTCTTTCAATTTGAACGAAATCAAATGAAATTGCAGCATAATTTCTTGTAAAAGATGTGAAAATATAAACGAATAACAATGATTCCATGCCATCTAGTTATCAGTTTATATAAGATCTTACTCTGTACCATAATATCCACCAGAACAAAAGCTTTGAAGGGATTTAGTTTTGTCTTTCTTCTATACCTCAATTAGTCCACATTAATATATGGATAAGGATGCATTATGCTAGTTCTAAAAGATTCGCCACTAAATGGATTATTCAAATTTTCAGAAATCAATATCCTCAACACCCAAAGATATTGTATAACTTCTTTCAATTTCTAAGAAATGATATGACAGAGCAGCATAAATTTTTCTACAAGATGTGAAATTGTAAAAGAATAAATTTGAAAGCGCTAAACTAACGTGCACACTCTTCAACTTCACAAAACATCTTATCGATGAAACTCTCATAGAGGGAGGTATAAAACCAATTTCTGGAATATCAGACCAAGGTTTTTTTCATTACTCACTGATGCACACACTCTATAATTACACTTCGCTCCTTAAAACTTCTCATGGAAGTGAATCTCATAGGCGTAGATGTAAAATCATTGTTTGGAATTCCAGACAATGTTTTTTTATTACTTACTGGTGCACACACTCCTCAACTACACTTCGCTTCACAAAACTTCTCAAGATGAAAATCTAATAGACATAGATGTATAGCCATTGTCTGGGATTCAAAACAAAGATTATTTTTTATTACTTATTGGTGTACATACTCCTCAACTAAACGTGACTACACAAACTCCTCATAGAAGTAGTTTCGTAGAATTAGATGTAAAACCATGGTCTGGGATACGATTTTTTTTTATTATTATTCACAGATATATACTGCTCTGAACTACACTTCTCTTCACAAAACTTCTCATAGATGTAAATCTTGAAGATGTAGATGTAAAATTATTGTTTGTGATTCCAGACAATGCATTTTTAGTACTCATTAGTGTTAATATTCTCAACTATACTTAGCTTCACATTATTACAAATCTTCTGAAAGTTATTTAATCATCTAACGCATTAATATGAAGAATTGAATCGATAAATGAAATTTTAAATTCATTTAAAGTTATGCTTACTACTTGTACTAATGATAGAAAGTATGGAATCAAGTATTATATGCATTCGCAGTCTTTAATCTACATTATTTATAGCAATATCTATTTTTTTAATTTAAGTTACGTGAATTATTTTATTTCACAATAATTTTTCGTTATTTATTTTTTTGCATATAAATAAATTGCTCGAGTGGGACGATTTCAAGTAAATTAAAATAATATTGATTATTAATTGTCTGAATCCAATTTTCAATAAATTTTGAAAACTTTACTGAGAGCATTTCATGTACAGAAGTATAATTAGCACCTCAGTTAGGGTAATTATATTGAATGAGTGCTTTCTCTCATTAAAAATTCACTATATGCATTCTAATTTCATCTACGATGATACACTGTATATGAAAAATGTTGTTTATCCCTAATATTCCTAAAACTGAGAAAATCATCTTTAATTCACTAAAATAGGTATTTAATATAGATGTAAAAAATAAGTAAACGATTTCAATTAGACTTAGTTAAGAAGATACTGTTCTAGTGTATTTCTAATAAGATTTTTATACTTATTTTGTAGAATAAAGAAGAAATATATTTTAAATTCGCTTATCTATAAGTTTCTCTGTTTCGGTAGGTATTTATTAATTGAAGTACCGAATAATCTGATGAAGTTTAATAAGACTATAGTGTCAGTTTAACGCCACAAATTTATTTGTAATACATATTCATAAAAATAATGTTTCATTATTCCCATTATGAAATATAATATATCAAAACTATTTTATTTCATGGTAATTTCATCAATAATAAAATTAGTTTGTTATTTGTTTTGGATGTAATTCTCAATGCTATACCATTATTTTTTTCTTTGATTTGATTGACATAGAAACGATACTTTATTTCATGTTAAAGGAGAAGAATTTTCGAAGATTCATGGAAATTTCCAGAAAGATCTAAAATTTAATGGATCTAAAATTGACAGCGGAAATATGTGATAAACAAGTAATTCTAATGTACAAAAGGCTTTTTTTTTGCCATGTATATAAGGAAAGAAGTAACAATTAAAGGTAGCGAATTCAATCACAAACAAATAATCGATAGCCAAGTTTGGAAAACTGCCTATTCTGTTATATGGAGAAAAAAAAGAAATATCGATGATTGGAGAATGACATCAATCGATTATTGAAGTCGACGGTTACTTTCTTTCATATCTCTGAACAGGAAAATCCTTCTGTATCAGATCATCGCAGGCAAGTAGTAACTCTGTAATGGTGATTATTCAGTAGGAATTATCGCCAAAATTAGGCAAAGTTTGAGTAAACAGAGAACCATATCTATGTCTTTGTAAAACACGAAAGTTAGAGACTTCAATGTCTTTATCTTTCTGTCGCTTGACAAGTGAACTGATGGGAATATGTTATTGGGTCAAATGTGTTAGTAAGAGACTATAGGATATAAAATCTCCTTTTAAGCTTTAAGCTAAGCACTTTTTTTACGCTTCAGCTTAAACTCAGTTTTTAAAAACATTTAAGCTCCTTTTAAAAAGCTTAAATCTTAAAAATAATCTTCTTTTAAAGATTGAAAGTTGATTTTAAAATATTTTATTTGGAAACTTGAGTTATTTTGAATATTTTTGTATTAAATATATAAAATTTTAATTATTTTAGAAGATAAGTGAAAAGCTATGTCCTTGCATACAGAAGTTTGCTTATGAGCTTTTTATTCTCAAAATTATATTTTTAGAGTTAGCATACAAGACTTTTTAAAAATTTTTATTCACCGTACCTTTATGAAATCCTTCTCCGAAGATATATATTTATACAAACATCTGAAGGAAATCATGTAGAATCAAATTCTGCATGTTTAACCATAAAAAGTCATATAATGTTTATTATGATGTATTAAGGTTTATTTTATGTGTTTTATAACTAATGTATTTCAAGAAGAAAAGTATAGCAATAGAAATAAGTAGAAACATTAAGTAGATAACAATAACAATAATTAGAAACAGTAAGTGGATAACGATAACAATAATTAGAAACAATAAGTTGATAACAATAACAATAATCAGATGACAGTAACAATAAGTAGAAACTATAAATAGGTAACAATAACAATAAATAGAAACAATAAAGAGCTAACGATAACAATAAGTAGAAAAGCAATAATAATAACAAGTTAAAAAATTTTGCTTGTTTGTCATACTGCATGATTACAAAGTGTATTATTTAGGAGTGAATTTTACAACATATATATGTATGAGTTGTTTAGTTTGTTTTTAACTTGCGAACAAGGAAAATTTATATTCTCAGATTTATTCATCATATTTTTACTTTATATGTGCATTTGCAAAGATTGCAATTATTTCACTGACATTAAAATTCATTCATTCATAAAATTCATTTTTAGGAGGAGATATGTGTTAAGCAACTGCGGTAAGACCATCTACCCTACCCTTTAAATATTTATTATGTCCTAAATAGTTGTATTTTGTTTAATTTTGAGTTAAATTTTTTCTTATAGGCACTATAGGTATTAAAGGTATATGATGTAAGGTAATAGGTATCAAAAGTATCATGGTGCTGATACAAGACTACTATGTGGCATGTGACGATTTAAGACCACAATAATCCCAAGAAAAGGAAATTCTTGAATGCACCTTCCTTTTTCGATAGGGAATTCAATCAGTCTGGACAACAACATGGCCGACTGAGTCTGGAATTGTTGAATGGACGACTGATAAGGAACAAAACATAAATTTGGAAATATTACTTTTATGTATTTAATATTTTTATATATAGAATCTGTATTGTCCCATGTTTTCAAAATATTTGCGATGTTAGAATAAAATAATTAAAATTCAAAAATGGAATCATTATTGAAAAAAATGATTAATAATTTGGAGCACGAAACAGCTAAAATATGTATATAAAACATGGCATTATGAAACACAAATTACTTCTTAAGAGAGGGTGATGGTTGTGTAGAAATCCAAAGAATACTTCTTGAAATATCCCATGGACTTTTTTGGTGCCAACTTTAAAGAACTCAAGTTGAGCTGACATATTATCCACTTTAATATAGTTTTCTATCAACTCTCTCTCTATCTATCTACTATCTATCTATCTCTATCTATCTATCTTTTTCTAAGATAATTTTTATGGTGTCATTTAAGTAGAAAGTGTCCGTACACAGTTGATAGATCTTAAACTATAATTAAAAGAACATTTTAGTGTTTTAAAACCTAAATAACACTTCGTAGATCACCAGATAGTGTGAATGTTTACAAACAGAAGAAATCGTCTGTTTAAACTCTTAACTCACCTTGTCGTCTTAAGGTGACTTTTATAGTTCCTTTTGGATAGTTCAGGAAAAATACAACACTCTCATTTTAATGAACACTTCTTAGTTATATAGTAATTGTTATTCGAGCAGCAAAACAAAGCGATACGAAGAACTTTCATGTAAATAAAATATTGTTGTTTTCAATGTATTTGTTAACCTTTAAAATGTTAAATCCAGAAGGTATTTTATAACTAATCATGATTTATCAGTCATTGGCATGAAATAAATGCATCCTAATTCTATGAAATAATGGATTTATACTCTAACTATAATGTATATAACTTACATTTTTGAGGAAAATATTTAATGCAATCGTATCATTATTGTCAATTTCGATTAAATGGGAAACATATATTTTAGGACAAAAAATTAAAGATTTAATTAATATTTTTATTTTCAAAAATGCTCTAAAACTTTTAATGCAATATGTTTATTAGGAAAATAAACTTACTGAACTTTCATAAAAATTATTCCCTATGTTTTAGACTAATTATTATTCAAGCGAAATTTTGCATAAAAAAAGGAATTGTTATAAAAAGAAATTGTCTTTACAATATATACATTCTATCGTTAACGTATATCTATACTTATAATAAAGCTCAATGTGTGTGTGTGTGTGTGTGTGTGTGTGTGTGTGTGTGTGTGTGTGTGTGTTGGCGCTCTACAGACCAGACCATTCAACCTACAGCTACCAAATTTGGCACGTGTATACCTTGGAGGCCGGGAATGTGAACCTGGGGGTTATTTTTTCGAATTTTTAAATAGAATTTTATTTATTTAAAAATTAAGTGAAATTTTGACGTGTTTCTGCTATAACTGCCGAAATTATTACCGCACAAAAAAGATTTTTACATGAAGTTAAAGATAAAAAATTTATCTTTTAAATGATACTACTGTTTTAATCTTAAAAATTAATTTCTATTTTTAATGAATTTTTAAATAAATATTTTAACTATGTTTTTCAATAATTTTTTTTGTAAAAAATAAACATGAGGATTAAGCACGTTTCGCATTCATGAGAAAAAAAATAGCTTTTTTCAATGTGTTGCCATCACATTGATTAAAGCTCTAACTGAAAATAAATTAAATCTTTTTGGAAATGAAATCGGCAAAAATATAATTTTTGGCAAGTGTCTGTAGGAAATGAAACAAATATGAAATATTATTTTTTCTAAAAAATAAATTCAAGAAAAAATATTTTATGATCTTTTACACTCTCTATACAGGGTGTTTATTCAGTCCCGGAACCATTTTGATATTTAATGACTCATAAAATAATGAAGATGTACACAAACTTATGGCATTTATTGATGGAATAACTCATATATTTTCCTTTTCAGGTTTGAATATTTTTACTTTTGTAAATATCATCTGCGCGTGTTTTTAATTTCAGATAATTTCATTTTCCAGTATAAATATCTGTACTTTTCTAAATATCGTCTGCTTATTAATTGCATTTTTCTCTCTTTTGTTTTTGGCAACTATTGAAATGTTATGTTTAGTTTGATGTGTTTGTTCTATGTAGTACTTTTGTATGTGATGTTTTATTCGATCGGATATTAAGAAGAATGCATACACCACAAGAGAAAGCACAGATTTTATGGTGGTCATAGAGTTAATTTCCAATCAACAAAATCACTGACTTTTAAGAGTTAATTTCCAATCACTTAAACTGACTGATTTATGAAGATTTGAATATCACTATTCAATAAAAAAAGGATAATTTTAGATTTTTCATCGATCGTTTCAAAGAAAATACGCCAA
Organism: Argiope aurantia; assembly: GCA_026543865.1. Lineage (NCBI taxonomy): Eukaryota > Metazoa > Arthropoda > Arachnida > Araneae > Araneidae > Argiope > Argiope aurantia. The sequence goes on from JAPMOR010070900.1 coordinate 348,536, forward strand.
TAAGCGCACAGGTTTCTCAAGATTAATTGGCCTAAGATTAAGAAAATGGTGAGTTTTTTTAAATTTTTAACATTTAAAACTTTATAAATAAGTCTTAGTTGATCGTGGAAAATAGAAACATTCATTCATTTATTTAAAATTTGGTGTGTCCAGAATATTTATCAGAATATGATACCTTACTGCATTAAATTTATACTTCATAATTTTTGAAATATATTTATAAGCAGGAACAAAATATTATTATTGATTTCATTTCAATCCTTTTGAAAGCAAAACTAAAAACTGAATTTTATACTCAATCTCAGAAATTTTTGTTGAATTATTGTTTGAGATATTACATAAACTATGAAAAATATTTTGTAGTTAAAATAAGACTTAAATACCGAGCAATTCTGTTTGCAATACTCATATTGAATAATAATAATAATTAATAAATAACAATAAAGATGATAAATAAAATAAAACGCTTGGTTTTATTAAAAAATATCTTAATATTAATTGCAATTTCGTCATTTACATTTTTAATTAAAGCTGAAGTTTTACCGGAAATGGCAACAAATTAGCAAAATATATATAGTAAATTGAACGAAACGATCTAAACAATATTAGTTTGGTATGACTATCAAAATTTGAAGATTAAAAATGTTTTGTTTGAGAATCCTTTAAGAGACCATTTACTTAAAATATTTAATTGAAAAATGTAGCGAGCGTTAATACCGGCGAACCGTCTGGTCGCCAAAGGCGGCTAGTATTGAATAAAGTATCCCTTATTTCATTGAATAAGTAGATATTTCATGAAATAACTAAACATGTTTTATCATATATTTTATGACATATCTAGTAATTCATGAAATAAATTAATAATTTCGTTAACTCTATAAAATAATGAATTTATATTTTAACTATAACATAAATAATTAATGTTTTTAAGCAATATATTTAATACTCTCATTTTTCTTCCTACTGCAAATTTCACTTTACTGAGAATTTATATATACGTACTAGATAAAAAAAAATCTGAGGATATAATTAATACTTTTACTGGAACAAATATTTTAAAATTTGAAATATAATATGTTTATTATTAAAATAAACTTATTGAATTTTCATAAAAATTATGTTTTCATTACAGATCCAAAACTCCTAGATTCCAGAAAAAGAAAAATCCAGCACCTTATTCACTAAAGCTTTGCCAGGTTGCATGGATAATAATATAAAATCCATGCGATAAAAATTTCATATAAATGATTATATTTTGTTGAAAACATGCACATTCCCACTTTTATAATTCAGGAAAAATCAAGATCATTGTTTAACTTTCTTAATAAATAAAATGCAATGTCTGATGCATGTGCATTTCCACTAATTTATTATTTGTTTACTTTCAAAATAAACAATGCATTATTGACTATAAATATTTGAACTATCAGCTTTCTTTATAACAGTAAAATAGAGAAATATACATGATTTAATATGAGAATTTCAATAAAAATGCCTTTTAAAGAAATCTTTTTGAAAAGTGGATTCAGTTGCAAATCAACTCAATTCTTTTTTTATAGAGAACAAATACGAAGAAGTTTAAAGTTTCAGCAGTTCCGAGACCGAAAATATAGAAAAGAGAATGTTCTTAAACTCTCTAAAGAAGCGTTTTATTTTCTTTTTGCTCTTCTTTTTAACAAAGAAGTTCTTCGAAGACACGTTTGTTTGAGTTGCGATACCTGATACAATGTTCAAAAGAAATGCAAATTTTGATTAATTCTTAGATGATGTTTAGAAACTGTGGAGTTTATGCAAAACACAAAGGTAAAAAATAAGAAATTATATGATTTAATTCAACGGCAAATAAATTTTGTTAATTTAATAGCTTTTATACATTAAACATAAGTCCATTTTTCGCAAGATTGCAAGATTATTTAATTGATAAATACTTTCGCTGATTTTGAGCTAAAATTCAGCAAAAAAAGAAAAAAAAATCAAACTGATAGTATCGAAAGAACTTTTTCTTGTTCAATATTCATATTTTTAAAAATATAGTATTTTCATCCTTTTAATATTTCTTGAAATTCTTTTGTGACAAAAATACAGAAGGAATAGCTTTAAAGACTAGTTATTCACAAAGATCGAAAGTTTCTGTTTGCACAAGTAATTTGTAAATGAATGATGAATTTTAATGTGAATGATGTTGAAAGTTAAACTCAGTTGTATTTAACTCCAGAATATAAATCCATCGGTGCTAAGTCTGAGAAATTCTTAGGAGTCCAGTGAGTCTCAACTCACAACAACTCAACAGAACTCCATAAAGACAAACCCTAGTAGAGATATTAATGCGTTGGTGTTGCAATTAGTTTGAAGTGCCATTTTCAGCATATATTAAAGTCTTCCATGTCAGAAATGCATATTATAACACACTGCAGATAAACATAACCAGTAAAGGTATTTCAAGTATCGAAGAAAGGTCTAATCAATTAAAATTTAGACTAAGTCACTAGACAAAAGGATATATGTTATTTATACAATTATGTGCATTCTACAATTATTATCTGATGCTATTTACATAACGCCCGAAAATTATCATTTGCCAAAACATTGTAATTATGACCATTTATCGATCGTGTTGAAACTTATTGAAAAGTGCCCATTTAATGATGAAAAACTGTTATTGCAAAAATTCCTTCTGAGTTACTAATTACTACTACTATCACATGCGATGTTGAGCTATTGGATGAAGTCACAAGTTACAGCTTCTCATTTGACGAGTAACTGTAATTACGATTATTTGAAGTGACAAGATTTGACTTGACTACTTATTTAAAAATGTCCTTTCAATGGTGAAAAATTATTCTTGTGAAGATCACGATTAACATCGATAAGTTCATATGATGTTTAAATAACGCATGAGGATTATCGTTTGCTGAATAATTGTAATTCTGATGATTTACTGATAATATCAGTACTTATTGAAAATTGACCTCCTAATAGTGAAAAATTATTACTGCAAAAATCCTTAAATAGTTAAATAATGATAACAACTATTATCATACAAGATATTGAATTATTAAAAGAGGACGTAGTCACAGCTACTCATTTGCCGAGTGTCAGCAAATATGATGATTTGAAGTGATAAAATTTGACTTGACCACTTGTTGAAAAGTGTCCTTTCAATGGTGAAAAATTAATATCGCAATAATCTCTTCACAGTTAACAATTGATAAATTCACATGGTGTTCATCCATTGGACAAGAAATTATCATTTGTCGAAGAATTGAAATTATGTTAATTTAATAATTATTTATTAAGATAAAAATCATTTTTAAGGTAAAAAAATTATTATTGTAAAAAAACAGTAAAAAAAACTTTTAAATAATAAAAAATCTTGACATATCTGATAGTGACATTTAGGTTCAATATTTCATATACTCCGGACATTTATTTTATTTAGTTGTTAATATTAATCACCCTTAGTATTTATAATAAACCAATAATTATTCATACTAACGCGACTTTTAAATTGATTATTATCGGTAATAACCACTGTTGATATTAATATAAACCGGCAATTGTTCTTACTATTTCGAACTTAAAGATTGATTATTATCATTCTCAACAATAACTGGGTTACTTTTAATAACCACATTGATCGTAATTTATATATATTAATTTGATTTCCGTATCCTTAATATATATTTTCAATTGTGTATGTAGTTCATATTCAAAGAGTGTATATGTTACAGTGATTGTGATTAATCCTATGATTATATATGATTACAGTTGATTATTCACAGTCACTAAACTTAAAGTTGATTATGAATAATTACCTGTAGTTATACACAATCACCAGTTTATTGCATCTACTGCAATATATAAATTTTTGTAGACATTGTATCGACAGAAGGTTAAGAAACTATTTTCTGCAAACTTATTCCACAATTCAAAAAAAAAGTTTCTGCTGTAACAAAGAATGTAAATGTTACTGTAAACGTGATTAACCAGGTATTATTCATAATCACTACTACATTCATTGGTGATTATGAATAATCAATAGTATTTATAGAGAATCTCCATTTCATTACTTTGCCGTACCATATATTTTTGCAGACACTGTATCTACAGAAGGTTAAGAAACAATTTTCGGCAAGCTTATTCTACAATCCAAGAAAAAAAAAGTTTCTGCTTTAACAAAGAATGTAAATGTGTAAATGTTACAGCAAACGTGATTAACCAGGTGATTATTCATAATCACTATTACATTCATTGATGATTATGAATAATAACCTGTATTTATAGAAAATCTCCATTTTATTATATTTACCGTAGAATATATTTTTGCAGACACTATATCGACAGAAGGTTAAGAAACAATTTTTAGCAAACATATTCCACAAGGAAAAAAATATCAGTTTTTACTTTAACACTATTGAAGAAAACTTCTAGTTTTAAGTTTATTTAGCAATGTTCTTCCCGTGTATTGCTTTTTTTCTCTTCTTCTATTGCACTTGATCAACTTAAATGAGTTGGTCTTGTGAAGTTCAATGGAGCGGAAGCGAAGAAATCTTGGACACTTTTGTCTCTTTGAAACTTGTTCGAAGTACTTTTGATCAAAAGAAAATTGCGTCAATTACTGGTGTAGCTTCACATCTGCTCCCTTGTTTTTGGTGTTATACTTTTTTTTTCCTTTCCTCTTTTTTTTCGGTTTTCTTTTTCTGTTTCTCATTCAGGCGCTCATGGAAGAATTATTATAGTTAAGTTGTTCGTGAAATAAATAAGTGAAAGAATTAAATAAATTATAATGGGTGTAACAAAATTTACGTCAGATTTGAATTCCTCACCATTCATACAGTGAAGTGTAGGCAACCTTTCTAAGAAAACCTTATAGTAAAATTGAAACGTTACGCGATAGGACAACATATTTTCATTGTTGAACAATGCTTAAAAGCTAATGAAAATCTTACGACCACAGTTCGAAAATTTGAGTATTGGTCCTCTATATCATGTGATTTAATACCATTGGATTTTTTATGGGATTATCTGAAGTCAAAGGTCTACGCCGACAAGCATTGAAGGGGGAAATTCAAGGCTGCATCAACGAAATTCAGCCACATTTATGCAAAATGGTCATGGAAAATTTCTACAAAAGAGTATATATGTGCCAGCAAAGCTATTAAGACTATTTATCCCATGTGCTATTTCAAAAAACATTACTACGGCAACCGGCTTACAACAGATCAGTTTGACCAACACAATATTTATATAGCACGCTTTAAATTATTGATAACAAATTCAATTTTAACAAGGTAAAAAAATTGCAGAAACAAGCCAATATAAGTCTTTCTGACCAACGGTGATTTTTTTTCTTTCTGATTTATCTCATCATGCACAAATTTTTTTCGGTCTGTCTTAAATCATTTGAATGAGTTAATTCTGTTTATCCCTATTTAGGTAGCAAACAAAGTGAATAAGCAAGTTACAGAAAGGTTCAATGCATATAAAATATCAAAAACTTATTGAAATAATAAGTTACTTCAAATAATACGTGTAGAAAATTCGTAAATTATTTGCACGTTATAAAATATGATCAATTTCAATTTTTCCATTAAATTATATAAAATACAATACTCTCTCGTCCACAGACTCAGATACACACTTGTATGTATGTGTATCTTAGAGAGGAGGTTCCAACTCTGGTGTCGTTCTGGTCTTCTGATTGCACTCAAAATTACAAGGCTGCAAAAATTACAAAGGCTCTAGTTTTGTTTTAAAACGGGGCGTTAACATAACTAAACTAAACTAAGTCGAAACGATCATATCAAAAGAATGATTCATTATTTTAAAATTCAAACAACTCTCTTTTTCATGATATTGATTTAATTTTGGTACAATTTTCTTCCCTATTTTTTTTTACAATTTTTTTCTAATTTCGTTAGTTGTACGCTCTATAATAATGTTTCTATTCTTATAATGAATTCACTAATTTCTTTGTTTCTTGGAACAATTCATTTGAATATTAAATGCTAATCATAATTTAAGATTTAAAAAAATGCTTTCCTTGAAAATTAATTCCGATGTAGGCTTTTTACTTCCAATTTAACCCTGCTGTTCTGTTCGGGTCTATATTCGGGTCTATATATAAAATTTATACCTTCGTAAAAATATATAGTACAGGTATATTTTAATGAAACTTCTTGACATCTTTGGTAAATAATATAAATATGTACTCTTAGAGAGATTTAGGTTTATTCTTATTTCGAAGGAATATTTTTCAATTTATACCTTATGTATCGTTCGGGTCAATATGACCCTGCGTAAAAAAATCATTTATTTTTACCTTTGTTTGGGATAATTCAAAAGAAAAGAATAACTATATTTTCTGTAATTTATCCGTTTTCGAAACATGTTTCGGTGACGTATGTGTTCGGTCAAATGGCAAGAGAGCGCGTTCAAGGTCCAAAAGTTGATACGCTTGACAGAGGCCAAACTCTTTGGTCTTATTGCAACGTTTATTTTTTTCTGCTGTATTTCATTTTCTGGTATACTGTAAAAGAGTTGTGAGAGAAAAATGGCGAATCTCAGAAGTTTGAGTCATGCAGATATTGCTAAACAAATAGAAGTTTCTGACAGCAAAGAAGTATCCGAGTATGAAATTCATACAAGTGATGAAATTGAGAGTGAAAGTTCTGACATTTACTTCAAGATATGCACTGTACATATATTCAACAAATGCACTGTACAGGGAGTCTTCAGTCCAAAAATCGTGAAATAAAGTGTAGAAGTTAGATCCTCTGCCGCATTCTTCTCAATCAGCAGTTGCTAATATTATAAAAACTATGCCAGGAGTCACAAGATATGCAAAGGCACGTATATCAGACGTAAAAAGTGCATTTGAGGTAGTATTCAATTCTACAATTGAAAACAAAATCATAAATATGACTAATATTGAAAAAAAAAGGTTTATGGAAAAAAAATTGAAAGCAAAACTTTTTAAGCATGTATTAGATTATTATTGTTAGCTGGTGTTTATAAATCATATGAAGAATCAACAAAAAGCTTATATAATAAAGAAATTGGCAGAAATATATTTCGTGCGACAATGTCCCTCAAAACATTTTGCTCGAGGAGAGAGTTAATCGTTTTGATAATAAATCCACTCGTCAAGAAAGAGGAAATTTGGATAAATTATCTGCAGTGCGACATATCTGGAAAACGTGGATAGAAATTCTACCAAAATTATATAATCCAAATGAAAATAATCCTGTAGATGAACAATTAGTAAGATTTCACTGCCGATGTGCTTTCAAACAGTATACACCAAGAGAGCCATCTAAATATGGAATCAAAGTATGGACTTTATGTGATAGTAAAACTTCGTATGTACTGGAAACAAAAATTTACACTGGAAAAGAACAAGGGTCAAAGCCAAAGAAAAATCAGGGAATGCGAGTAGTGTGTGATCTTACTTATGGGTATTCGGGGCACAATATTACATGCCATAATTTTTTCACATCTTACAACCTAGGGAAACTTCTTCTAAAACGGAAATGACTATGGCACCATTAGAAAAAATAAATCAGAAATTCCTGATCAAATGCCAAACAAGGAAGTTCACAGCTCACTATTTTATTTTACAGAAGACACAACAGTTGTAAACTACATCCCAAAAAAGAACAAGAATGTTATTTTTATGAGCACTTTGCACCATAACAATGAAGTTAGCAACAGTCCTGTCAAAAAACTCATTAATGATCTTAGATAATGATTCAAATAATTCAACTAATGTAGCTGTGGATACTCTTGATCAACTTTTAACCACATACACTAGTAAAAGAAAAACAAATCGTTGGCCCATGATAGCATTCAATAACAAGCTTGATATTTCTTCATACAATGCATTTGTTCTATAGTCAAGAACTGAGAAAATAATTCATTTTTCTACACATTGAAGCAAGGTCAGTAAAGGACCTGAAGTGAGGACTCAGTAAAAATTGTGAAACGAATACATAGAAAAAAGGAAAACGTACCATCGGGATCTGCTGAGAATACTTCATTGTGTTTCAAACGTGTAAGGTGAAAGCTTTGTGCATCAAGCAATGACAGCTAAACTACTATGTTATGCTGCAATTGTAAGAGTCACATTTGAAAATCTCATGTAAAATATTATTATTCAAATTGTAAATAAAAGTAAGTTTCAATTTCGAATATTTTAGTTATTTTTATAGATGCTTTATAT
>JAPMOR010070900.1:356766-369653 GCA_026543865.1 Argiope aurantia
TTTTTATAGATGCCTTATATTATTGTAAGTTTCAATTTCAAATATTTTTGTTATTTTTATAGATGCTTTATATCATCAGATCCCTTTTTAAACTTACATTACTATTGTTTAACCCATTTCTTAAATAACACCTGTCAATTTCTGCAAGAAAGGTGAGTTTTCTTTGACGGGTCCTATTGACCCGAACGCTACATACGTGAAATAAATACGAACAGAACAGCAGAGTTAATTTCATAGGATGTATATTTTGCATTTTACATGCGCAATAATTTGCAGTAAATGCTTCTCAATTCATATTTTTCATTCAGTGAAATCTTAAATAAGTGCATTTCTTATTAACGATTTAGCAGTCGGAAAGCCGATTATCCTTGTGAACAAATAATCACCAAAGGCGACTAATCTATACTTATAATAAAGCTCAATGTGTGTGTGTGTGTGTGTGTGTGTGTGTGTGTGTGTGTGTGTGTGTGTGTGTGTGTGTGTATGTGTGTGTGTGTGTGTGTGTGTGTTGGCGCTCTACAGACCAGACCATTCAACCTACAGCTACCACATTTGGCAAGTGTATACTTTGGAGGCAGGAAATGTGCACCTGGGGGTTATTTTTTCGAATTTTTAATTAAAATTTTATTTATTTAAAAATTAAGCGAAATTTTCGCTTGTTTCTGCCATAACGTCCGAAAATATTACCGCTAAAAAAAGATTTTTACATAAAGTTAAAGATTAAAAATTTATCTTTTAAATGATATCAATTTTTTAATCTTAAAATTAAATTTCTATTTTTAATGAATTTTTAAATACATATTTTAATTATATTTTTCAACAATTTTTTTCGTACAAAATAAAAATAAAATTTAAGCTGCACGAGCACGTTTCGCATTCATGGGAAAAAATTAGCTTTTTTCAAAGTGTTGCCATCACATTGATTAAAGCTCCAATTAAAAATAAATTAAATCTTTTTTGGAAATGAAATCTGTAAAAATATAATTTTCGACACGTGTCTGTAGGAAATGAAACAAATTAGAAATATTATTTTTTCTAAAAAATAAATTCAAGAAAAATTATTTTATGATCTTTTACACTCTGTATATTATTAATCCAATAAATCAGTTTTATTTTAAGGCAAGTTTTGTTTAATATGAACAGGATATCCATTCAAATCAGGGCCACACAGCTAATTTGTAAACCTTTAGTAAGACACAGATCTGCTAAAATGGTCTAAATGGAAAATGATTATATTTTATGTAACTCGATTGTATAAATACTCTAATAAATAATGAATTTTTTATTTTACATAAAGCTTCTGCTGTGGAAATCACGATTAACAAAATGTTCTTGAAACACTAATATTTTAAATATAAAGAGTTAATTTCCAATCAACTAAATCAATCACTTAAACTGACTGATTTATGAAAATTTGAATATCACTATTCAATACAAAAAGGATAATTATAGATTTTCCATCGATCGTTTCAAAGAAAATACGCCAATCCGCGCTCAGGTTTCTCAAGATTAATTGGCCTAAGATTATGAAAATATTGAGTTTTTCTAAATTTTTAACATTCAAAACTTCATAAATAAGTCTTCGTTGATCGTGAAAAATAGAAACATTCATTCATTTATTTAAAATTTGGTTTGTCCAGAATATTTCTCAGAATATGATACCTTACTGTATTAAATCAGTCTTCAGAATTTTTGAAATATATTTATAGGCCGGAACTAAATATTATTACTGATTTCATTTCAATCCTTTTGAAAGCAAAACTAAAAACTGAATTTTATGCTGAAACTGAGATATTTTTGTTGAATTATTGTTTGAGATATTACATAAATTATGAAAAATATTTTGTAGTTCACATAAGACTTATATACCTAGCGATTCTGTTTGCAATACTCATATTCAATAATAATAATAATAAATAACAATAAAGATGATAAATAAAATAAAACGCTTGGTTTTATTAAAAAATATCTTTATATTAATTGCAATTTCATCATTTCCACTTTAAATTAAAGTTGAAGTTTTACCGGAAATGACAACAAAATAGCAAAATATATATAGTAAATTGAACGAAACGATCTAAACAACAGTATAAGTTTGGTATGACTATCAAAATTTGAAGATTAAAAATGTTTTGTTTGAGAAACTATTAAGAGACCAATTTCTTAAATTGAAAATTGTAACGATTGGTAATACTGGCGAACCCTCTGGTCGCCAAAGGCGGCTAGTATTTAATAAACTGAAAGTTCAACTTTCCAGAATTGCATATGATTTTTCAAATATTCGCTTTCTTCAAACAACAGTTGATGGATTATATATATTTTATAAATTCGCAGACATTCGCAGTAAATACTTACTAAAATCATCATATATTCTAGGAAAATAGTTTTTTATGATTTATAACGGAAATAAAACAACATTCAGTGATCTAGATAAATGTTTGGATAGATATCAATTCCCTAATGTCTCTAATGTGTGATATCTCTCATACTTACGACTGACAGCAGCTCAGAAACACAATTTCTAAGCCTCACAAAAAATAAAAAATTGAGCTATTATGTCGTAAATGATTTACTTCATTTTATATTTCCATGGCTAAACCAACAGAAATGGACATCAATACTATATATGGGTTAAATATTTTATTTTCATGAACATCGTCTGTCAAACGACATAAAAAAATCCTAGTTTTATTATCGTTTGGAAGTTTCATTCACTCGAGAGTTCGCATAACTAGAACAAATTTCTGTGAATTCTGTGAAGTTTTAATAATTTTTGATTAATGAAATTAATCTGTTTACCGAGATTAATATTTATAGCACTTTTCGGCCATTTTTCAATTTTTTTAAACTATATATCACATAAGTGATAAAAGTTTTGAATAATTGAAATAAATTCATATAGTGGTAGAAATAATCATTTATATAATCCATAAGTTGTCAACAGAGCTCCTGATATGAATTTAATATTCACAAACAATTTAAAGATAAGTCCTTAGGCATACAATTATATATTGTATATAAAATATATTTTTTATCTATTCGATCTAAATTCCACGAATTTTAAAGTACAAAAATTAGACAATATGAAAAATATCCGTTTAACCACTTAAATGCTAATCGTTTCCATAAAATGATATGCATTTGATTGCTGGAAGCGATTAAAACTGTTGTTATCGTGTTGAACTTTAAAAAAACAAGCGTCATTCTCTTCTTTAAAGATATTTAGCAAAGTAATTCCAAATATTAATCAATGCTTCAAATAATTTTTGCAATAATATTATATATAGCCACCTTTTTATTTATTTTTTAATAAAACAAATATAGGAAATATTTCTAGTACAAAGAACATTATTTTTTTTCTGTTTTTATGCGTCGAATATAGAAGTATTACATTTTGCAATATATTGCTGACCTAAATATAAGTGGAAACTCATTTTTAATATAAATTTGAACAACTAGTTTTCAAACATAATTTTTTTCGTTGTAATTTAGATATCTTTCTCAGATTCGGTATATTTGTCTTTTTATTATAGTTAAGAAATTGAAATAAAAAATCATGAATCGTTTTCTTGATGTACATAGTGTTAGCACTAAATTTTAAGAACGATTGTGCATCTATTCGGTTGATGAAATAAATAATTTAATTAAAAAAATAATTAAAATAAATTTTCCTCTCGTAATAGAAAATAAGCAAAAATTTTAGAAAGAAATGAAAATAATCGAATGAAAACGTCACAAATGAAGAGTAGAGTATTAAAGCGCAACAATAACCATGACGACTTAAAAATAACAAGAAATACGAATAAACTGAAGTATTGAAATTTTATAATTCATTTCTTAAATAAAAGGAATATGATTGCGTGCTCCCAAGAGATATAAAAAATAATAATAGAACACGGTGAATAGTGCATAAATGAAAACAATGGGATGACTGATTGGTTTAATTTTTATTTCAAATACTCATGCGATTTTAAAACGAATAAAAAAAGAGAAATTTCAGAAACAATACGAGCAATAAAGAAAAATAGCTGTAAAATTTTAAATATCTGCACATATGTTTGCAAAATATATCCTGGTCTTATCTTTTTTTATCACTTTTCATAAATCTTTCTTCCTATCTTTATACATTTATAAGAATTTACTCCTTTCAAATCAAAAAAAAAATCGAATTAAATCTAAAATATTAAAATTTTATAGCTTTCTAATTCTATAGAGGCTTTTAAAATATTCTTAGAATTTTTTAACGTTAATCCAAATATACAACAACAAAAAAAGAAATATGTGTCAGTTGTTTTCCTAAAACTTTCTTGCATATTCTCTAATAAAGGTGAAAATTTGTTTCGGACACGCTTTTTCACAACCAATTGAAGCCAAAATTTGACGCAGAATTACAATTGCAGTTACAAAATCATATACCAATTTAGATGTACTTATAGCGATTTTAAGTCATCGCGTTTACATGCTTAACTTCTATTTCCAGAATAACATCAAAAACAGTGTTTCGCAAAACTTTGCAAATTTCATACATACATGTGTATGTTTCAGGATACATATCAATGGCTTTATAGTACTTATCTGTAACATTTACAGTACACATCTATAATCGACTACACATAGATTCAATTGGTCATTGTCCGCTGATTCTAGTTTCTAAACACCACTTGACAACTGCTCAATCTAACAAGCAGGCAGTCAAATGCATTTCTCTTGTAGAAAGGAAATGCCTATAATATATTTTTAGAACATACACGCTCATGATTACGGGATTCTCAACACAAAATTTGACCAGCGTGAGTAGTCTCCTCTAAACTTTCACGCATGCTTCCCCATAAAGGTTTAATTGCCCTACATAAAATGTTTGATATTGATCAAATATGTGAACACGACGAGTCCACAAATTTTCATTTCCAGAGACCCGAACAAAAGTATTTTCCGTCGTTGCATATCAAATATTCATTTTGGGCTCTCCTTTTGTCGACCTAAATAATTAAAATTATTTATTTTAGTAACAATTCACGTACCAAATTTCATGTATCTAAGTTACTGCGTTTTATAGTTATCGCTTTTATGCGTAAGAATTTATAGACCAACATAACTGTAAAACCTTTTGATGAATTTGGTGCAATATTTAATTGCAATATACTTTAAAGCTGTTTGCCAAATTTCATTTATTTAAGACACTGCGTTTTTGAGTTATCGTGTTTATATGCATAAGGATTCATAGACAGGCAGAACGGTTAACCCTTTGATAAATTTGATTCAATATTTAATAAAGTGCTATATACTTTAAAAGCTGCATGCCAAATTTCATTTATCTAGAAAGCTACAATTCTGAGTTACTGTGTGTGTATGTATGATAAAGTGCAGGCCATCAGATAGTCAAATCTTTGATGGGTTTGTTTAGAATTCCAATAAGATCTATGTCCTAGATGCAAATTCTATGTACAAAATTTTTTCGTGTATTCTTTGTGTTTTGTAGTTATTTTGTTCACCTATATTCGGTCACTCTAATAGACAGATTTCCTAATAATGGATTTAATTCCAAATTTCAATTGAAATCTGCGAAGATGATGCAAAGATCACATACTAAATTTCATCCGTCTAGCTGGATGCTTTTTTGAGTTATCGTGTTCGCAGACGAATAGACAGACATACTGCCAAAAATGTGTGCTTTTTTGGAAGCAGGAAGATCTGAAACGAGGAAATTCTTGAAAATCTCGATTTCAAATTTTTTGATAATTTTAATAGTTTGTATATTTTTCCTACAAGAAAGTAAAAATAAATTTTTAAAAAATAGAAGCAAAATATAATGTAAATAACATGTCCGTATTTAGAGAGCTAGTACTGTAACTACTTTAAAGGAGTTTTCCCGTCAAAATCCGAACAATACTGAACAAATATCATAAAGTTTTTACTAAGCATATTATTCAAGAGCAAAAAATTTATATTTCCTTAAACAAAAACATAAAATGGTTCTGGTTATAGAAGGGGTGCTCAAACTCTTTTACAGAGAAATGAAAAAGATTACGTGACAAGAAAATTAGTTTTAGGTGGCGGAAAACTTAGGTAAGAAACCAAGTATCCCGGTTCTTCTACACTTTTATAACCCAGAATACTATCAGAACAAAAATTTCAAAGCACGAATTTCAAAGGATTAAGCTCGATTTGAATTTTTATTGCAAGGTAGAATTACTAAATTATACAAAGTAAATATGCTTGGAGCCTCTTACGCAAATTCCTATCGCTGAATTGCTGGGAAAATAAGAAAGTCCTGGTTTTTCTTTTTTTTCTGGAAGAAGGGGGGGGGGGGAACAACGAATAAAAATATGATAATGCAGAAATTGGAAGTGAAATCCTCCATTTACTTCATATTTTTCAAAAATAAATTAAAATTTAAATAATTTTTTTAGTTTAATATAGTTTTGATACATGCGGTAATAATAATAAAAAAAATCATAAAAAAAGTTTTCTTTTTTAGTTTAAAAACTAAATCTCCATTTTTTTATTATTTAATGAATAAATTTCTATTCAGTTATTTCGATACTTATAAACTGATATGAAAATTAAAATCGCTTGTCAATGCGGTGAAAAATGTATTTACGAAAAAGAAAATTCAAGGGCATGATATTAATTATGAGAAATTTAATTAAATTATATTGAAACTCGTTTAACTTGAATACATAATTCAAGTCTTTTATGGAAATGTTTATATTCTAATAGCACCCTCATGCAGTTGAATCTAGCTAAAAAGAATGTTGAAATTTTAATAAATATTTTTCTATTACCATAAAAACATGCAAGCAGGATTATTTTTATCGAAAATTAGCACAGTATTTAAGTTGTTAAAAAATGCATTCATTTTATTTTTAAGCAATGAAAAATGTCTGTAGTTTTTTTTAAAATTAGTTTATATAAACACAAAATAATGTATTGACCTAAAATGTTCACAATAAACTCATATTTCAAAACCTCGAAACAGGAATTGGATATAGATCTTTTTTTTTAATTTTTAAAATAGAAATTGAGAGAAATTACTACAATTTTCAAATAGCTTCCACAACGAAATTTCAATATTTCTCCACTATTTAAATATTTCTGAGACGCAAAAATATTTGAATTGTGTTTGTCTGACCATGATTATGTGAATTCATAAATGCTACATATTAAAAGGAAGAAATATGGGGAAACGGAAGCAAAATGGGATCTCAAGAAAAATAATGTAGTCTGTATCAAATATTGTATGTACCTTTCAAAGAGAAATCTGTCTTACTTAACATCCGATTTTCAACGCTTTAATTAAAAAAAACCACAGATAAGATAGATAGATGGATAGATAAGAATTTTACCTTTAGTATTACAAATGCGCATAAAATTTTGATATTTTTTATTCCTTCCTCGAAAAATCGCGAAACAAAATGCAAACCATCGCTAATCACCTGGGCGAAATCTCATCATTTTATGTACAATCTATTTTGGGCTATTTTAGCGAAATTCGAATTATCGCGGTCTTGTTGAAATCTGAAATCTCCAAGTAAAGCCGGGAGTGCAACCATCTTGGTAAAATCTTGGTATCTTATGCGTAATAGAACTTGGCGATTTTGTCGTAATCTGACAATCGTCAGATAAACTCCGGGGTCGTAGAAATAAACAAGTACCAAGTTTTATTCCAGATCCATCCTAGGATGACTGTCTGTTGGTCTTCATTTTCCCTTAGATGTGAACATTTTAATTCAGAAGCACAAAAATCTATATAAATAATATATATTATAAATATTGTTTTATAGTTTATACAATATTGTTTTTATAGTTTATAGTTTTTAATTTTTAGAGTTGTATCAGATTTTGAATCTAATTAATCATAACGAAGATATTACAAATATGCATTAGATTTTTTTTATCGCTAAAATTCAAAACTGATCACAAATCATTCCATGCAATTTTAGAATGTGGAAATTTTAAAAGCACAACGTTTTCATTAGTATAAATTTATGCATAATTTGTCTTTCTAAACTAAACTAATTATAGTTCGTTAAAGAACAGATTCTGTGATTTAAAATAATTGATGCGATTAAATTTTTTCACCGTGATGGCTTTTTACCGAATAAAAATTTATTACAGTATAACTCTTCTCTCTAATATTTTGTTAAAGCAGCTATATATCAGCTGTATATGTTCTTTAGAAGTTAGTTTTTCTCATAATTGAATTCAAAATTTCTATCAGCGAATTATAACCTTTCTTTAATTATCTAAATCATCTTTTAAATATATTAGATATATTTCGGATTCTTTTTTTTTATCAATGGTAATGATTGGCTGTCTCTTAATAATTTTTATAGATTTTTCCATAGTGGAATTGTACAATAATTCAGGTTTCACAAAAAATGTGAGATAAAGGGCTTATTCTAATAATTATTCTAATTAAACATACATTTCTAATTGCAACGTTTCATCGAATAAGGTATTCAAATGTATGTCGGCTTCTGTCAAAGGGGTACAAAAATTAAATTTTCATAGAACTCCATATCGAAAAAGTATCAATGAGTAAAATTAATTTTCTTACAGTCATCTGTAAATATACAAAGTTTCATGTTCTTTGTGAAATTTCCTGGGATATTAAAAAGCAAATGTATTGATTTAGATCATTTTTCCATAACTCTGACTAATATTTAAAAGTCTTTCGGTGTCATTTTCAAAAATATGCATATCACAAAAAATTGTTAAAAAGGATATTATCAAAAAAATATAACTCATTTACTAACTTTTATTAAATTTTAAGAAATGGACAGATAATTCATTAACTGAAAAGCAGAAAACTTTTTTAAATGCCAAAGGTGTTTAATTATGTACAAAATTGCACTTTTAACAATACTTGCGCATATCCAATAGAATCCATCATTTGTTGCCAGGCCGTGGTGGCCTGGTGGTAAGGCCTCGGCTTGTGAGCCGTAAGGTTTCAGGTTCGAGACCTCATTCCACCGAAGAACCGCCGCGTAAGGGTGGCTGTTGTCCGTCAGCAACAAAATAAATATGTCCAACGTATGTCCGTCAGCAGCATAAATCCGTCGGCAGCAAACGTCCTCCCATTGGTGTGGTGTGGAGAGGGGGTGCCAGCTGAGGTGTCGGCCTCGTCATCTGACCGCAGTTCAAAATTACGAGGTCCGTTCCGAAATATCCCTAGTGTTTCTTTAAACGGGACGTTAATACAACTAAAATCATTGCTTGTTGCTTAAAAGTAGGCTTTTTGAATTCGTTGAGAAAGATCTATAGAGATCTACAGTTACTGCCAAAGCCAATTCATCGTTCAAACATAACGGGATATATCAGTCAATATTCAACATAAGTTGCACAAAATGGAATCTTCTATTGAGTTCCCAAAAATGTCACACCTAACATTTATAGAAAATCCCTACCGATAACGACCCTCTTGGGCGTAGAATGGATTATTTACATTCCAAAAGTGAAGGTTAGTATTCCTGTCCCGGTTAAAGTAACATTCGTCGATCCGAATAGCAATATTCAGAAAAAAAGGATTTGATTTTATCTAAAATAAGACCTACAGTAAAACGTAAAACTCTAAGCATTGATCATGCAATTGTCCATTAATTATTATAACAATCATTGACTCCATGAGTACTGCCTTCAGTTGTCATTATGAAATAAATGATTTTGGAATGTTGACGGGGGTGTATGGTGACATGTACAGAGATGAATATGAATTTTATACAACAATTGCAGATTGTTGTTAATAATATCACACAGTGGTGCAATAGTAATGGTTTTAATATTTCTATATCTAAAACTGCGGGGGTTCACTTTTGTCGTAAAAGAAATTTACACTCTAACTCAGAAATCAAATTAAATGATGAAACCATTCCATTTTTAGACGAAATTCGTTTCTTGGGTATAACCGTTGACAAAAAACTAATCTTTCTCTCTCATGTAAAATTATTGGGAAAAAATGCGAAAAATATTTGAAAATATTGAAAGTTTTGTTATTTACAGCTTGGGAAGGGGAGAGAGATTCTGTGATTAAAATATACAAAGCCATGGTACTCTCTAGGTTGGATTATGGCAGTAAAATTTATGGATCTGCAAGAAAAAGAGTTTTAAAAAATTGCACCCTGTTCATCACACAACACTACGACTTTGTTCTGAAACTTTTAGGACATCACCTGTGAAAAGTCTTTATATCGACTGGTTATGAACCTGCCCTTGACGTAAGAAGACAAATGTTATTTTTAAATTTTTATTTTAGAATTCTGTCAAACACGAACGATCCTTTTTATAATTTTAAACTTTGTTTCTTACAAGAGTTTAAAGCTTCCTTTCAGAACTAAATCTGCTTAATCTACATGTAACTCCACAGCTGGTAAATGGCTTTCCACCTTGGCAAAATCTTAATATGCAATTTTTAAACCCTTTCAATACTTTTAACAAATCTGAGATAACAGAAATTATTTATCGGCAGATTTTCCTTGACTAAAGACAACAATACCAAGACTTTTTTCCAATTTTTACAGATGGGACGAAATTAACTAATCATGTCTCCTTCGTTGTTGTCTTGCCAAATATAGTAATCTCTTTTACACTTCATTCTTTTTATTCACTTTTTACTCTTCATTCTTTTTATTCAGAAATTTCTGAAAGACCTGGAAAAAAGTTTATTATTTATACATACTCTTTAAGTGTTTTACAATCACTAAAATCATTTTATCTTCATCCTCATAAACATCCTTTGATTTTAAAAATCATAGATATTTTTAGCCATCTGACTTTTCGGGATTTTATTATTTTATTCTGTTGGATATCCTCTCATGCGGGAATTCTGGACAATGAGGGGGCAGACAAGGCTGCTAAACTGGCAAATGTTCCAGCGGCTATGTCTATCTCTGTAAGCGACTTAAAGAAGCCCACTAAAATGTTTCTTTATTCCTAATGGCAAGCTCAGTGGGATCTTGAAACTAACAATAAACTACATGCTATTAAACTTCATGCGCAACTGTGGTATACATTACCGAATCGAAAAGCAAACACAATGTTAACTCGTTTAAGCATTGAGCATACCAGATTCACGCATCTCCGTTTGCTAGGTAAAAAAAAAAAATCTCTATGTTCTCAATGTGACTGTCAAATGTCTGTCCAACATGTAATATCAGAATGCCCAAATTTCAATGCTCAGAATTTACTATTTTTTCAAAACACGAACACTCCACTACCTTTATCACTTAGCAAGACACCACATGCTCAATATTTTACATTTTTAAAATCAATAAAAATCTATAGAATCTATTGCACTAATATAAACTTGGTTGTTTAAAGTACTTTTATAGACTATCTGATTTTAATTATTGCACATTGATATGATTTTAACCCTGGTTTGGCGCAGAATAGTCAAAAACATGGCTGTTGAGCCAGAAGAATCCAAACAAATGCAAAACAAACAAATTGGAATGTTTTGTTCTTTACGAACTGCCTGAAGGCCAATTGAAAAATAAGCCAAAATGGCAATTTCTGTGTCACATGCATAAAACCCCTTTCTCATCATTCCTTTCCGGGAATGTAAGGTTCCATTCACTAAACAACTGTAAATTCTTTTCCTAGAATGATGTCAGAAATTCAGAAAGCGAAGTTTCTTCTACAATAGGACCGGCATTTACGACTAAAAGTATGAAATATGAGCATTTATAAACACTTACTGAAATGTGTCACTTCATTTTTAGAATGCACACAAGTGCAAGCTCAGAATTTTATTTTCTTGCTCGGTCAACTGTTGATCTATCAAAGTGAACAACGTTATGCATGGTTAGCACATTTTCTTGAAGACGAATGAGTTAGACCCCAATGAAAATTATTCTATTGGATAGTTGACATGTCAGGAGGAGGGCTTAAAACTTTTGCATCAGTTTATCTTTAAATCACATTTTATTTAACCACACATTTGAACGTGATTTGTCCTTTCATTTTTCTGGTTATAGCCGATTTAAATACAACAGGCAATGAATCCGAGAGTTGTAACTTACATTCCGTTAATTAGAATCGAAAAATATATCATGATTATTATTTAATTTAATATTTGATGCGATGAAATTAATTTTTTAGAAGATTCCCTCTTTAAACTAAAATATAAATAATAATAATTCCTAAAATTTCAACATGTCTACAATAATTATTTTTATTACAGTTTAAATTAACAGAAGGGTTTTTTTGCATTCATTAACAGGAAATTCCACAAATTAAATAAGTTTTCTTACTTAGAATTTCGTCTCAATAAATTTCCTCACTTAAAATATTCAATAAAAACCCTTAACATTAAACAACTAATTAAATTATTCCGCAACAGAAAAATTTTAACTAAAAACCACATTGGCTGAATTAGCAACTTTACTTCTTTATTTAATAAAAGAAATAGCAAGCAAAAAAGCACTCGAAATAAATAAACTAATTTATCTTTTCATGGAAAAAAACACAAAATGCTTTAAAAGTTATGATAAAATCCGCAAAAGTCAAAAACTTTTTAGAAAATTATGATCGTAAATTCTTTTGTTTTTCAAGCACTAATCTAATAAAGAGGATTATTTTTCCTTTTTCAAGAAATAGTAATTTGCATTGTATCGAGTTCATGTTCCTTAATTTATTTTAATTTATTTGTTTTTGAGGTTCTTATGTCAGCATAAACTGATTTTAATTTCATTTTCTGAGATACGAATAAAAATAATTGCGGTGTGTTTCTTGTTTTGAGGTAAAACTGTTTAAACTAAAACTAATTCAGTTACGCGGAAAAAGGTTTTTTGTATGATTAGAATTTTTATTGTGATTCTTATGGATATGAATTGTAATAAGAATGATGAATGCACGGTGAAATACTCTCCATTAAATAAGCTTTTTGA
>JAPMOR010070900.1:370053-382614 GCA_026543865.1 Argiope aurantia
TATGTATGTATGTATGTATAATTTCAGAAAATTTAGAAGCAACCCTTCCTCATTCTGATTTGACGTACGTTTCCAAATAATAATTAAGTGATTACTGTTTAATTAAAGCATCCTTAAAATTTAAATATTTATTCTATGTTTGAAATACACTTTATTCAAGAGCAATGGTTCTAAAGGTTTTAAAAATAGTTAAGAAAATACTTAATTTTATTATTAGTGCAATAAGTACAAAATATCCTATCATTGTTTTCCATTTAATTTCTCTTATTAGAAAACTTCAAGAAGTAGAAAAAATATTTTACCAATTAAATTTCTAATCGATGAATATTAATTTTTGAGTAGTTTTATTTTACGAAAATCCGCAGTGATTGAAGATTAAAACACATTTCCAGAATAATTGAATATAAAAGATTGTAAACATATCTTTTCAATAGAAATGAAGATTGCTAATTTTTCTGAAATTTTATATATATATATGTAGGACTCAGGAACCACTACTATTTAGAATTACGCACATTTAATTACATTTAGGACGGACAATTACATTAACAAAAGAAATTAACATTAAATAGATTTCATCGAATACATCGCAGGATTAATTCACATGTTACGTCGCGTCTTTCGTTCAGAGACCCGTCTCGTCTCACACGTCTTGACTTTCGTTCAGACCCATCTCGTCTCGTCTGCACTCCGTCTAACAAGCATCAACGCCTGTTGGCCAGCAGATGGCGCTCGTTATCAGGCGTTCGTCACTACATTCGGCGATCCTGACATCTCTTTCGTCCTCGAAAGTTAAATCAAAGTAGAAAAATCTGAAAGAATAAAAAAAAAGAAAACAGTATCTGGATAAACCAATAAATATTTTTTTTTCTTTTAGTCTGAAGACCATGCTTTCATGAAATCAGCTGCTGTGGAAGTTGTATTTGGTCCGTCATGACATCCAACTTTTTCCACGTCATAGCGATCCTTAGATTTAACCTTAACAATCCGATACGGTCCATGAAACTTTGGTCTTAGTTTGAGTCCAGTTCCAAACTGCGTCCGTTGTATGGCCACTAATTCACCAAGTTTGTAGATGCGCGCCATTTTTCTTCATTTGTTGAAACTTTTGCGATTCTCTTCTTGAATCTTCAAAATGTTTTAACTTGCTTCTTCTCTCATATTATTTCGATCTTCCATCATTGCTTTTGTGTATTCTTCTTCCAATATTTCCTTTAAATGTAAATCAGTTGTATCTTTTAATTTTACTCCAGTTAAAAGCTCAAACGGGGTAAACTTTGTACTTCTAGAAACGGTACTATTGATTATTTTCTGCACTGATGCAACATGTTTATACCATTTGGTAGGGTCTGTTATCGAGAGTTTTGATAGAATGGGTATTAAAATTTTATGCATTATTTCAATTTGCCCATTTCCGCGAGGAATTCCAGTGCTAATTTTGAAATGTTCAATATTTTCAATCTGACAGTATGTTTCAAATTCTTTTGAGGTAAAAGCTGAACCTCTGTCTGTTATTATTCTCGTCGAATTTCCAAAAGTAGAATGTTGAAGCTTAAGTTTAGTTATTGCATCCTGAGTAGATGTTGATTTAACCGGATACAACCAGACAAATTTTGTAAAAGCGTCGACTATTGAAAAAATATGCTGGTAGTTCTTATTTGTAGAAGGCATAGGGCTAATGAAATCGATGTGATATGTACTTTAAGGCAAATTTTCTTTTGGGATGGGGTTAAGGAAACCTTCACCTTTCCCACGTTTGTTATTACACAGAATACACTCCACGAAATTGGCAACCACAATTTCTATTTTTGACCTCAACTTTGGTATGTAAAATTCTTGCTTTAAAATTTCTTCCGTCTTAGCCACAGCGTAATGTCCTTTATTGTGAATTTCTCGAATAATTTCTTTTTGTAATGCTTCTGGGACTATGAGCAATTCTCTACCATTATCGTATTTGTATAAAACTCCATTTCTCACAATGTGTTCACCGTCTTCTTGCGTATATATCAAAGCTTTTAATTTCTTAAGGAAATCGTCCTGATTTTGAGCATTGGCTATTTTAGTGGTCACTTCACTGTATGAACGAGTAACAACAAGTACTGCGTTTCGACTAAGAGAATCTACGTGTGCCATTTGTTTTCCCGATCTGTGAACAATTTGGTAATCAAATTCCTCTAACTGTAAAGCCCATCTTGCAACTTTTGGTGTAAGATCTCTTTTACTCATAGTTTGTTGAAAAGAGGAACAATCAGTCACAATTTTAAACTTAGAACCCAGTAAGTAATGTCTAAATTTTTTAAACGCTTCGATTACAGCTAAAACTTCTAATTCATAGCTGCTATATTTTTCTTGTTCTGGAGATGTTTTTCGACTAAAATAATGAATAGGATAAAACTTATTGTCGGTTCCCTGTTGCAGCAGCACTGCTCCGAATCCCTGACTGCTAGCTCTGTATGGAGTTCTAAAACTGATCCCTGTTGATAGAGATGCAAAATTGGCTCCCGAGTTAAAATATCTTTAAGTTTTTGAAAAGCTTCCTTTTGTTCAGATTCAAACTTAAATGCAATGTCTTTTCTTAGTAGATAACTAAGCGGTTTTGCGATTTTTGAATAGTGGGGTATAAATTTCCGGAAATAGCTAGTAAGGCCTAAAAAGCTTTGTACTTGTTTAACAGTTTGTGGTTGTGAAAATTTTTGTACAGCTACCGTTTTAGATACAGAGGGCTGTATAGTTCCGTTTTGGATTCTATAGTCTAAAAATTCTATTTGTGGTTTTAAAAACTGACACTTCTTAAAATTAAACTCCAAACCACACTCTGATGCATCCTGTAGAACACGTTGTAATTTTTCTAGCCCTTCTTCTTCGGTTTTGGATGGTATAATAATGTCGTCCATATAAATCAGTACAGTTCCGTCTAGCATCAAATTCCTGAATATCACATTAATGTAACGCTGAAATACACTCGGACTGTTGGAAAGTCCAAATGGTACTTTAAGAAATTCCCACTGGCCATGATGTGTTACAAAAGACATCAATTTTGAGCTATCTTTCTCTACGTCTACATGAAAATCCGTTTTTCAAGTTCAAAGTAGTAAATATTTTTGATTGCTCAAGTTTGTCAAGCAAATCTTCTGTGAGGGGTAAAGGGTACCGATCTTTAATCATCTTTTTATTTAGCTTACGAAAATCAACGCATAACCTATAACTATCATCCTTCTTCTTGCATAAAACTACAGGGGAAGAATATTCTGAGCAAATGGGTTTTATTATCCCTTCCTGTATCCATTTATCAATCTGAGTTTCAACGAATTTTTGTTCTTTAAAAGGCAGCCTTCGAGGGTTATGAATAATCGAAATATCATCGCTCAGTATTATTTTCATTTGTAAATCCGTACTTTTTATTTTGTTTGGCGAATACTTGTTTAAAAAACCATTAATTTTCGGTCTCAAGGTTTTTGTTTACATGACTCATGTCGATTTCATCATAGTTTATCGAATCCGCTAAATGAATGAAGTGTGGGAGAGGATGTGTATTTATTTTATTGCAAGCCTCAGCAAAAATAGGTGCCTGTCTGTCTCTTTTCAACTCCGAGGAAAGTAGTGATACGACCTTGACCTCGCTTCTCACCAGCCAGGTGTAATTTATTTGAGCTTTTTTCCCATGAATGGTGATTTGTTTCTCTTCGAATGAAAAGTTTAGATTATTTAATACGTCCATGCCGATGATTATTTCGTTCAGCATTATTTCTAACACATACACATTAGTTGATATTAGATATTCATCAATTTATATATCATAATAAAAAAAACCTAGAGGAGTAATGCTATCTCCACTTACACCAGTTAATTTCACATTATCAGTCGCTAAATTAGGTTTACCAATTTTCAAATAAAAATCATAATTAATCAAAGTAATATCACTTCCAGTATCAATTAATGCATCACAATTTACACCATTTATTTCAACATTTTTACTAAGCTTATTTACAGTTTTTGGAGAGTTACGAATATACACTTTATTAGAGAGAGACACTTTAAAATCTCTTTGCGGGCAGATACTGGCTTTGTGGCCAAAGCTACCATATTGGAAGCATTTCAATCCTTTGTTTTTAAACTTGCAATTAATTGATTTATGGCCAGCCTTATTGCAATTAAAACATTTATTATTACTCTCGTTATAGTAATTATCATCAGCATAATTCTTTTGAGCACGAATGAACGGCAATGGTGAATTTTTAGCTTCTTTAGCGATATCAAATTTACTTCTGTTTTCAGAAACACGCCAATTTCTGTTTGTTTCCTTTTTAAGGTGACTTCGTGCAGCTTCATATTCGTCCAGTTTATTAACCAAATCTTCTACTTCCTTTATTTTGGGCAGATCGTCGAGAAAATGATCGCGTACGTCGTTTGGTATTTTACTCTTTAACTGGTCAACGACCATTAGCTGCTTTAAATCTTCAAAATCGGTTATTTCTAAACAATTTATCCATTCCTCAAAAAAGTTATTCAGTTCAAAACCGAAATACCGCCATGAAGAAGAAGAATCTCGTTTGTGAGTAAAGAACTTCTGCCTGAGTTGTTCGGAAGTTAATTTAAATCTTTTAAGCAACAGTTTTTTTTTATGTAATCAGAGTCATTAGTTGATGGATCAGGTTCACGAGCAATTAAATTGACTATATCTAATGGTAATAACCCGAGTAAATAAAAAATCCAGTTTTCTTTTGCAATATTAGCCCTACTTATTTGTTTCTCAAATAACGAAAGATAAACACTTATGTCTCCGCTATTATCATAATTCTTCAGCAATTTTAATATATCAGTCTTAGGCATATCTGATACAGTTAAAGTATTTTCTCTACTTTTTAACTCAAGTTCTGACTTTTTCAAAGTATATTCACTCTCATTTTTTTCGACTTCGGCTTTTTCAGCATCTAACCTTTTGCGCTCCTGAGTGATAGTTAAAAGTAAGTTTTTTACGAAATCTTCGTCATAGTCTTTAGACTCTGTTATCATTGCAACTAACTGTCGCACTTTGGCATCCTGTGGTGCCGTTAGTTCTAATTCGTCTACTAAAGTTAATAAGTCGCTCTTTCGTGCTCGTGCAAGAAATGCCATACTTGAGAATAAATCACAATTTCTTCAACATCGATCCACACTACGTCAGTCCACAAGGAGTTGGTATCCAAGAGGTTTATTGTAGAACGTCAAATTTCACTCCTGTTTAGTTCTTCTTTCGTCTATGTACCGGTCTTTGTTAAAATCCCGGCCGAACCCCCATATTTGTAGGACTCAGGAATCACTACTATTTAGAATTACGCACATTTAATTACATTTAGGACGGACAATTACATTAACAAAAGAAATTAACATTAAATAGATTTCGTCGAATACATCGCAGGATTAATTCACATGTTACGTCGCGTCTTTCGTTCAGAGACCCGTCTCGTCTCACACGTCCTGACTTTCGTTCAGACCCATCTCGTCTCGTCTGCACTCCGTCTAAAAAGCCTCAACGCCTGTTGGCCAGCAGATGGCGCTGGTTATCAGGCGTTCGTCACTACATTTATATATATATATATATATATAATCAGAAAATACCGTAACGGGACGTTATTTCATACGCAATCGCAACATTATGCAATCCATTCAATTTTTGCATTTTAATACAGTTATCCATTATGAAAACCTGTTGTATGATTTATACCTTCCATTAATCTTTATGTATTCATTCTTACTTCTTTTTAAGACTGTCTTCTTATATTGCCGCACAAAACAGAATAGCAAATAATCACCGTGGCGCAGACAGCAAACCATCTTATTCAAGATTGGTTGGTCCATAATTCGAATCTCGGGCATGGTGTTATATCCAAAGGCTGGGTTTTCTTTTATTTAAAATAATATCTATTGTTTATCTGAGATCTGGAATGTTCTAGATCTTTCTTAAATATTCAATTTGAATTTTTTTCGAACATTCTATATATGTTTAAAAATTGAGAACCATCAATGATGGGTAGGTTCTCGTTCTCATGCTGTTGAGAGTTGCATCGTTCAAAAGAATCTAATTGTTTGTTTAAACTAAATGTGTAGTTCTTCACATCACCGTGCCTATTTCATGATCAATCTTCTCGCCCCTATAATTTTTATTATCTTTTCCTCCTTTCAGAACACTTGCCTACCCCACAGCTACATTTCCTTCAAATTTTAAAAATATTTATGACTATATATGTAAGTATAATCCGTAATTAGATTAGATTAATTTGCCCAGGCATGTAAATACGTCCTGGAAGAATTTTTTAAAAAAATGCTGTAATGCTTTGAAAGTTATGTTTTGCAATTTTTTTTCCGTAAGTGCATGAAAGCAACTATGAAAGCAAATTATACAAGCTAAATAATAAAAGTTTTTTTAAAAAAATTGGAAAAAAGAGTATTTTATTGTCTAAAAAGATTTATGAAGCAACTATCTTTTAATTTAGAGGTTTATTAAAGAATTTCTTAAAAATCTTTCTAATAATTCACGAAATGTAGTACCTAGTTCCTGATTAAAATTTTAAGTTGTATTTCTAATTGGTCTTTAAATACTGAGGTTCAACTGATAAATAATGCGAATTTTTCCATTTTTTAGCATTCTAAAGGATCAAAACAACTATTGAATATTTCTAAATGAATGGATTATTTATTCTCTTATTCAGAAACAGCAGAACCTATTGAAAAATTATTATATCAAATTTAAATAATAAATATGCGTTAGATTTTAATTGATAAAGGTTCCTGTAAAGTAAATTCTACGCAAAATTATAATTCCAGAAAATAACATTTAAAGATGTAAAAAGATATTAAATAATGTATATAAATACAAATACAATATCCAACATAACTTTCCACAAAATTGATATAGAAACAAAATTCAAACGATTTTATAAAGAAAACTGTGTAAACATTAAGAATACTAAATAAAAGAAATTCATAGTTTCTCAAAAAAAATCAACTTTTCAACGTATTCATCTACCTTAAATCACCAACTTAATTCAGTGAAAAGAAGAAAATGTTGTAATTTATTGTAACTGATTATAGGCATAACTCTCTTTACAATCTTAGCATTTAAAGGGCACAACAAATTTGCTCACCGGTTAAGCATAAAGCTCAGATATTTCCAGCAGAAAAGATGACAAGAAATGTAGATCAGCTTTATTTTATTAGCAAAGGAAACAAAGAGATAGTCTGCTAGAATGTGTGCGCTTTCAACTGCAGTATCATTTGCGTCCGATCTTCCAATGCAGAGAAATCCTTCCCTGAGTATTTGCAATGCATTTAGCAGATATGTTCTGGTCGAGTAATTGCTTCAGCAGATGAACGTGACTTGCGTAACTTAATTATTACTGGCCTCAGACATTTCGTATGTGGACAGTTCTATTAACTCGGGGATTCCTGGATCTTCTTTGGTCACTCTGATGGAGACTTACTTTCATGTTTTTTTGCAGTGCATGTCAGATTACTAGATGTATTTTTATTTTATTTTCTACATATTTATGCAGGAATTTGGAATGAATTCAAAACTTGTTACTGTAATTTCTGATTTAAAACAAAGATTTGAATTCTGCATTAATGAATGGATCTTCCCTTCAAGATTTCTTTATAGTTCAAAGTTTTAGATGTATTTTTATTTTTTTCTATATATTTATGTAGAAATTCGGAGTGAATTCTAAATTGATACAGTAATTGCTAATTAGAAACATAATTTTGAATTCTGAAATAATAAATGTACCTTTCGCTCCTGGTTTTTTGTAGTACACGTATTAGATGTATTTTTTTCTGCATGTTTATGTAGAAATTTGGAGTAAATTCAAAATTTGATACAGAAACTGATAATTTGAAACATAGATTTGAATTCTGATATAATTTATGGATCTTCCCTTCGTGATTTCTTCTTAGTGCATATCAGAGTATCAAATTTATTTTCACTTTTTCTACATATTTAAGAAGAAATTTGGAGTGACTTCAAAATTTGAGAGAGAAATTTTCTATTTGAAAGAAGGGTTTGAATTCTAAAATAATGGATGAACCTTCCTTTGAAGTTTTCTTTGCATTGCATGTCAGAGCTATTGACATACTTTTAGTTTTCTATATTTTTTCGAAATTCCCGGGTTCGTTTGGATAGTGGAAGTTATATGGTGTGGAGAACGCTCAATCAGCAGGCAGCAGTAGAATGAAAAAACAACGACGTTTATTTACACGAAGACACACAAGATAGTACAAAGACGACAACTATATATAGCACAGAGAAGACAATTATCCTCAGTCGCGAGACGTGCAAACAGCAGCACACAACAAAACTCTACTGCAGACAGTAGAACATAGCTTAGTTCAGCACTAACTTGACTCCGTCACTGCTCTGCTAATCCCTGGAAGACCAGTTCTTCACCGTCGATTCCAACTACTCTTCACCGTCGATTCCGACTACTTTCTCTGTCGCTTCCGACTTATCCACTCTGGCAGCTGTGGCTGCCTCCCTTTATATGTCTCAGGAGGTGGGGCTAGAAGCCTCTCAACCAATCAGGAACGTTCGAGGCATATCTCGGCTCCTAAAGGACGGATAGGGAAAATTCTAGATGTTTCGGGTATAATCTATTTTGGTGCCAAAGTCGTCAAGTCGCCAAGTTTGTTGCTAAGCCCTAGGACCTCCGACACGACACCCGGACTCCGTCCAATACAGATGACTGTAAAACTGTCTTTCTGATGATGGAACCAATTATGCTGGGAATCAGAATTGCAGGTTTGTAACAATATATTTATAAAGAAATTTGGAGTGTTTCCAGCATTGGATAGAGAAACTTCTAATTTCAAACATAGATTTGAATTCTTAAATAATATATTTTACTTTATTCTATATCTATTCTTATAATAAAACTCAGTGTTTGTGTGTGTGTTGGCGCTCTACAGATCAAACCGTTCGACCTACAGGTACCAAATTTGGCACGTGTGTACTTTTGGAGATCGGGAATGTGCACCTCGGAGAGATATTTTTAAATTTTTAACTGGCATTTTAATTTGATAAAAATTAATTTTATTTTCAATTTTTATTAAGTGAATTTTCGACGTTTTTCCGCTACAACATTCGAAACTAAATTAATAAAAATAAATTAAATTAATTTTAATGATTTTTTAAAAAAATAATTTAATTATATATTTCAACGATTTATTCCGCACAAAATAAAAATAAAATTTAATCTGCTCGAGCAAATTAAATATGAATGGGGAAAAATTAGCTTTTATCAGCGAGGTGCCACCACATTGACAAAAAATCGAATTTAAATATAAGTTAAATATCATTGAAAATTAAACGTATAAAAGTAATTTTCAGCACATATCTGTATGAAATAAAACAAATATGATATTTTTTGAAAAGTAAATGCAAGGAAACGTTTCTTATGATCTTTTCACAATACCTATATTACTGATTCAATTAAAATGTTTTATTTCAGGGAAATATAGTTCAATATGTACATGATATCTACTCTAATCAGAGATCAAGAGCCAATTTAATAATAGACATATATTTGCTAACGAAATAGTCTAAATAGAACGAATAATTATATTTATGTAAATTGAATCAATAAATGTTGACGAATTAAGAATTTTAAATATATCCTCTGCCCTGCGAATCATATCTATCAAAACATTCTTCAGACGCTAATATCTTAAATAAAAAGAGGTACATTCCAGTCAGCTAAATCAATAATTAAAACTGACCGCTTAATCAAAATTTTAATATCAATATTCTATAAAAGCGGGCGATTTAAGACCACTTCATCGATCATTTAAAAGAAACCAATCACCTCCCAGGATTTCTCAAGAGTGATTCGCCTGGAGTCTGAAAATGTTGACTCTTCTAAAATAGTAATATTCAAAACTTAATAAATCGATCGGAATTGAGCGCATAAGATAGAAACGCTTACTTATTTATTTAAAAAGAGTATCAAGAATATTTTGCAGGATATAATTCCTTAGAACCAAAAGACTGTGTAAAATTTAACTTCATGAATTTTTGTAGTATATTATTTACAGACTGGAACAAAATGATTTTTTATTATTATTCACATCATTTAAATTCTCTTGAAAGTACAACTAAAAGCTGAATTTTAATTTATGATGAATCTGTGAAATTTTTTTGAATAATATATAAATTATGAAAATTATTCTGCAGTGCACATAACATTTAAATGCTGAAAGACTCTTTTTCCTGTAATCATATATAAAAATTTTTGGTTTTAATAAAAAATATCTTTATTTTAAATGCAGTTTCATCATTTCTATTTTAATTTCAAACTGAATTTTACGGGCGCTAATAGAAAACTAGAGAGAGATGCTTAGTACAACTAACAAAATGGCTTAAGGCTTACACAGTAGTATAAGTGAACTTTTAATGAGACAAAGTTACATAAAATATTAAATTGAACATTTTAGAGAGCATTTATACTGGCGAACCGGCTGGTTGCCAAAGGTGACTTGTCAAAAATAAGCTGCAATTCGACAGCAAGAACTGATTTGTAAAAATTCAGACATGCAATTAAGTATATTACTTTAGGTTTGTATTAATAATTGCATTTTTTAGTAGTTGATGATGATGGTTGTTATAATCTTACGACGAATCTCGAGTTTTGAATTCTAGTGAGGAAAGTCAGTTCATACACAATCAGTGCCACAAAAACTTTTTCATAAATAAATGCAATTGAATTTAAATTCTTAAAAATGCAGCTTAATCCAAAAATAATTCAAAATGTTTAAGTGCATTTAAGAAGATTTTCTAGTAAAAGAAAACAAATTTATATTAAAAGATATGGTTATATTTCGAGTAATGTGAAAGCAAAACCAGAACCAAGTAATAGCCAACAAGAAAAGCAAAAAAAAAAACAGTTCAAAGAAGCATAGGCGAGCTTTGCATGGAAGGAAGACAAAAGAAAAGTCCTCACACAATTGGGCGTGTGCAAAATTTGGTCTGCACCCAGAGCAGCCCATTCACTATTAAGCTCAATGGTAAGTACATTTGGCTTTCATCTTCTGCTTGTTTATTGTATATTAAGCTTATTTTGCCTTCTGGCGTTGATCCTTGTGCAGTCCCAGTTTGTGTATCCCTTACTTACCGATTTATTTTTTCCATCTTCTTTTGTTTTTAGTTTTCATCTTTCTTTTTCGACTTTCATTGAACTATTTTGGAGACGCTACAATTCTGCAGCTCTAATGGATGAATCGTCACTGATTTTTGTTTAATTCAAATGCATTAGCATGCCCTTTTCAAGCTATATGGATACAATTTTTTGAACGGATCTCATATTTTTGGAATCGTCGTCAAACGACCAAGACAGTTGCTGAGCCAGTAACTCTATTCCTTTATACCATACGAATATTGATTAACCGAAATACATTTGTAAGCTCATTATATATGTCAAGTTTTATGTGGAATTTACCCTGGAATCAGAAACCCTCTTTTAGAAGAATGTAGGAGTAGAAGTTTTGGTTATCCACAACAAGTTAGGATTTGAGTGCCATAATTTCAAAATCCTCTTTCATCAATAATGCCTCATATAGGTATGCCTTGGGGAGATAAATTCGTCATTGCAGTACAAACATTTTCTCTTTGGTACGATGTTCTAGGTAGGAATGTGGAATATTAACTTAGTTATGTCATGCTAAATATCTAATCATGGCTTTGAGACTAATCTTAGGCTATCTCTCTATCTTAGGATTAGGGAAATATTGTATTACCCAATCAGACACAAAATTATCTTCCTATACTTTCCTATCGGAGCACTAAAATAGTAAAATAATGAACAATAGAAAACCTTTAACCTCTTTTCGTAACTTCATGGTTACCTCAAATCAATAAATCAACAAAAAATGATTTTAGATGAGATAAAGTAAGTAAAAAGTAATCTACATGATAAAAAGAAAGTTTGAATACGACATGATAGAAGAATTGTTTCAATTTTGTTTAATTATATTAATGCCTTCTTTTATTGGATGAGGGTTGTTTTAATACCTGTATCTTCATTTTAAATTATGGCCAAATGACGAATACGACGCCTGAGTGGGTAGCCAACCCCTTCAAAGTTCCCCGTCAATCCAATATGAGGAAATATGGCACCCGAAGACAGGTGTAATATGCAATTCGAATGCATATCTAATCTTCTGTAAAATCAAACGACTGAGCCACCCTGGTGTTAGAATTTAACAGAAGCGTCCAGAGATGCTGCAAGTGACAATGAAAACGAAAAATAGTCTTTAAAGACGAGAATCCTGGTGAAAGAATAGGAAAACTCTTCCTATCCTTTCCAATTCACAGGAGTATCAGATTTGATTTTCCTCTTTTTGACCCTTCAAAGTATTGCCTCTTAAGCAATAAATCCATCCATATGAACCATATAGCTGGAAATAACACATCAAATACATGTAATTAAACAACAGGAAATACATTAAGAACAAATAAATACATGTAATAGTAAGGAAACAAAACAAATATATGAAGAAACGAAGTTTTAACGGTATAGTAACACTTACTACCATGTG
>JAPMOR010070900.1:394228-427881 GCA_026543865.1 Argiope aurantia
AATCAGCTGCTGTGGAAGTTGTATTTGGTCCGTCATGACATCCAACTATTTCCACGTCATAGCGATCCTTAGATTTAATCTTAACAATCCGATACGGTCCATGAAACTTTGGTCTTAGTTTGAGTCCAGTTCCAAACTGCGTCCGTTGTATGGCCACTAATTCAGCAAGTTTGTAGATGCGCGCCACTTTTCTTCGTTTGTTGAAACTTTTGCGATTCTCTTCTTGAATCTTCAAAATGTTTTCCCTTGCTTCTTCTCTCATATTCTTTCGATCTTCCATCATTGCTTTTGTGTATTCTTCTTCCAATATTTCCTTTAAATGTAAATCAGTTGTATCTTTTAATTTTACTCCAGTTAAAAGCTCAAACGGGGTAAACTTTGTACTTCTCGAAACGGTACTATTGATTATTTTCTGCACTGATGCAACATGTTTATACCATTTGGTAGGGTCTGTTATCGAGAGTTTTGATAGAATGGGTATTAAAATTTTATGCATTATTTCAATTTGCCCATTTCCGCGAGGAATTCCAGTGCTAATTTTGAAATGTTCAATATTTTCAACCTGACAGTATGTTTCAAATTCGTTTGAGGTAAAAGCTGAACCTCTGTCTGTTATTATTCTCGTCGGATTTCCAAAAGTAGATTGTTGAAGCTTAAGTTTAGTTATTGCATCCTGAGTAGATGTTGATTTAACCGGATACAACCAGACAAATTTTGTAAAAGCGTCGACTATTGAAAAAATATGCTTGTAGTTCTTATTTGTAGAAGGCATAGGGCCAATGAAATCGATGTGATATGTACTTAAAGGCAAATTTTCTTTTGGGATGGGGTTAAGGAAACCTTCCCCTTTCCCACGTTTCTTATTACACAGAATACACTCCACGCAATTGGCAACCACACTTTCTATTTTTGACCTCAACTTTGGTATGTAAAATTCTTGCTTTAAAATTTCTTCCGTCTTAGCCACAGCGTAATGTCCTTTATTGTGAATTTCTCGAATATTTTCTCTTTGTAATGCTTCTGGGACTATGAGCAATTCTCTACCATTATCGTATTTGTATAAAACTCCATTTCTCACAATGTGTTCACCGTCTTCTTGCTTATCTATCAAAGCTTTTAATTTCTTAAGAAATTCGTACTGATTTTGAGCATTGGCTATTTTATTGGTCACTTCACTGTATGAACGAGTAACAACAAGTACTGTGTTTCGACTAAGAGAATCTACGTGTGCCATTTGTTTCCCCGATCTGTGAACAATTTGGTAATCAAATTCCTCTAACTGTAAAGCCCATCTTGCAACTTTTGGTGTAAGATCTCTTTTACTCATAGTTTGTTGAAAAGCGGAACAATCAGTCACAATTTTAAACTTAGAACCCAGTAAGTGATGTCTAAATTTTTTCAACGCTTCGATTACAGCCAAAACTTCTAATTCATAGCTGCTATATTTTTCTTGTTGTGGAGATGTTTTTCGACTAAAATAATGAATAGGATAAAACTTATTGTCGGTTCCCTGTTGCAGCAGCACTGCTCCGAATCCCTGACTGCTAGCATCTGTATGGAGTTCGAAAACTGATCCCTGTTGATAGAGATGCAAAATTGGCTCCTGAGTTAAGATATCTTTAAGTTTTTGAAAAGCTTCCTTTTGTTCAGATTCAAACTTAAATGCAATGTCTTTTCTTAGTAGATCACTAAGCGGTTTTGCGATTTTTGAATAGTGGGGTATAAATTTCCGGAAATAGCTAGTAAGGCCTAAGAAGCTTTGTACTTGTTTAACAGTTTGTGGTTGTGGAAATTTTTGTACAGCTACCGTTTTAGATACAGAGGGCTGTATAGTTCCGTTTTGGATTCTATAGCCTAAAAATTCTATTTGTGGTTTTAAAAACTGACACTTCTTAAAATTAAACTCCAAACCGCACTCTGATGCAACCTGTAGAACACGTTGTAATTTTTCTAGCCCTTCTTCTTCGGTTTTGGATGGTATAATAATGTCGTCCATATAAATCAGTACAGTTCCGTCTAGCATCAAATTCCTGAATATCACATTAATGTAACGCTGAAATACACTCGGACTATTGGAAAGTCCAAAAGGTACTTTAAGAAATTCCACTGGCCATGATGTGTTACAAAAGACGTAAATTTTGTGCTATCTTTCTCTACGTCTACATGAAAAAATCCGTTTTTCAAGTCCAAAGTAGTAAATATTTTTGATTGCTCAAGTTTGTCAAGCAAATCTTCTATGAGGGGTAAAGGGTGCCGATCTTTAACCATCTTTTTATTTAGCTTACGAAAATCAATGCATAACCTATAACTGTCATCCTTCTTCTTGCTTAAACCCACAGGTGAACAAAAATTTGAAGTACTGGGTTTTATTATCAATTCCTGCATCCATTTATCAATCTGAGTTTCAACGAATTTTTGTTCTTTTAAAGGCAGCCTTCGAGGGTTGTGAGTAATCGGAATATCATCGCTCAGTATTATTTTCATTTGTAACTCCGTACTTTTTGTTTTGTTTGGCGAATACTTATTTAACAGACGATTTATTTCCAGTCTCAAGGGTTTTTTTACATGACTCATGTCGATTTCATCATAGTTTATCGAATCCGCTAAATGAATGAAGTATGGAAGAGGATGTGTATTTATTTTATTGCAAGTCTCAACAAAAAGTAGGTGCCTGTCTGTCTCTTTTCAGTTTCGAGGAACGTAGTGATACGACCTTGACCTCGTTTCTCACCAGCCGGGTGTAATTTATTAGAGCTTTTTTCCCATGAATGATAATTTGTTTTTCTTGGAATGAAAAGCTTAAATTATTTAATACGTCCATGCCGATGATTATTTCGTTCAGCATTATTTCTAACACATACACATTAGTTGATATTAGATATTCATCAATTAATATATCATAATAAAAAAACCTAGAGGAGTAATGCTATCTCCACTTACACCAGTTAATTTCACATTATCAGTCGTTAAATTAGGTTTACCAATTTTCAAATAAAAATCATAATTAATCATAGTAATATCACTTCCAGTATCAATTAATGCATCACAATTTACACCATTTATTTCAACATTTTTACTAAGCTTATTTACAGTTTTTGGAGAGTTACGAATATACACTTTATTAGAGAGAGACACTTTAAAATCTCTTTGCGGGCACATACTGGTTTGTGGCCAAAGCTACCACATTAGAAACATTTCAATCCTTTGTTTTTAAACTTGCAATTAATTGATTTATGGCCAGCCTCATTGCAATTAAAACATTTATTATTACTCTCGTTATAGTAATTATCATCAGCATAATTCTTTTGAGCCCGAACGATCGGCAATGGTGAATTTTTAGCTTCTTTCGCGATATCAAATTTACTTCTGTTTTCTAAAACACGCCAATTTCTGTTTGTTTCCTTTTTAAGGTGACTTCGTGCAGCTTCATATTCATCCAGTTTATTAACCAATTCTTCTACTTTCTATATTTTGGGCAGATCGTCAAGAAAATGATCGCGTACGTCATTTGGTATTTTACTCTTTAACTGGTCAACGACCATTAGCTGCTTTAAATCTTCAAAATCGATTATTTCTAAACAATTTATCTATTACTCAAAAAAGTTATTCAGTTCAAAACCTAAATCCCGCTATGAAGAAGAAGAATCTCGTTTGTGAGTTAAGAACTTCTGCCCGAGTTGTTCGGAAGTTAATTTAAATCTTTTAAGCAACAGTTTTTTTTATGTAATCATAGTCATTAGCTGATGGATGAGATTCACGAGCAATTACAATGACTATATCCAATAGTAATAACACGAATAAATAAGAAATCCTACTATTTGTTTCTCAAATAACGAAAGGTAAACACTTATGTCTCCACTAATATCATAATTCTTTAACAATTTTAATGTATCAATCTCAGGCATATCTGATACAGTTAAAGTATTTTCTCTACTTTTTAACTCAAGTTCTAACTTTTTAAAAGTATATTCGCGCTCATTCTTTTCGGCTTCGGCCTTGGCCGTTTCGGCTTTGGCGTTTTCAGCATCTAACCTTTCGCGCTCCTGAGTGATAGTTAAAAGTAAGTTTTTTACAGACTCTTCATCATAGTCTTTCGACTCTGTTATCATTGTACCTAACTGTCACTCTTTGGCCTCCTGTGGTGCCGTTAGTTCTAATTCGTCTACTAAAGTTAGTAAGTCGCTCTTTCTTGCTCGTGTAAGAAATGCCATACTTGAGAATAAATCAAAATTGTACTCACAATTTCTTCAACGTCGATCCTCACTACGTCAGTCCACAAGGAGTTGGTATCCAAAAGGTTTATTGTAGAACGTCAAATTGCTCTACGTCAAATTTCACTCCTGTTTGGCTCTTTTTTCGTCTATGTACCGGTCTTCATTAAACTCCGGGCCGAACCCCCATTTTTGTAGGACTCAGGAATCACTATTATTTTAGAACGCACATTTAATTACATTTAGGACGAACAATTACATTAACATAAAAGAAATGAACATTAAATAGATTTCGTCGAATACGTCGCAGGATTAATTCACATGTTACGCTGCGTCTTTCGTTCAGAGACCCGTCTCGTCAGCACTCCGTCTAACAAGCATCAACACCTGTTGGCCATCAGATGGCGCTCGTCATCAGGCGTTCTTCACTACATAAATTTAAATGATGATTAATTATATGATAAAATTATATGATGATAAATTATATGATATCTTGATTTAATATCAAATACCGAATTAAATTTTAAATGCAGTGTTCCATAATTATTGTTCAAGATTAACTCCAAAAAATTATTTTAGATTGTTTTACTGTTTAAAATTCCCTCACTGAAAGTTAAAACATATTTCATATGATATTATAGAATAAATTCAAGGTATTGTTATTGCAACGATAATAGCCACCATTGAAATAAATTTTTTAGCACCAGACTAAACTTGTGGAACTTTACCTGTGTTACGATACAAAAATAGACCACCTCCCTCTCCCCCGATCGTGTGGGTGGGACTATAATGGAAACCGTATAACTTCAAAATTCTCCGATCCACTTCCATTTCATTCAAGTGTCTCTTTGTAGTACATTGGAAATCGCGCATTGTGGAAAAAGACATTCTGTTACAAATAGCCAACTTATATTCGTCATGTGATCCAAGAATATGCTCTAGTATCAAAGGAGAAATTTATTTACTTTGTATGAATAGATACGGGGTGGATACCGAAGAGAATTGCGTAGGAGGAACTATGTGGAGAGAAAAGAAAAATATTCTTTTCCCTTACAGTTTAGGAAAAATCTTGAATAGAAGGGGAAGATGATGCTGTACTAGAAAAGAAACAAATCAATATATGTTTAAGCCTAGATATTTTAAAAAGTACTTATAAAATAAGGTAAAATAGTGTGATGCTTGCTTTTTATTGTTATTTTATGTATGAGTGATATATAATTTAGTAGTAATAACTATTTTTATTAACTATATTATTATTATTATTATTATTATTTACTTATTATTGCAGTTTTACTGTACTTTTGTCTGAGTAATATTATTGTAGTATTAATGTAACAACAATAAAATTTAGAACATGGCTAATAAGTGCAACACATTTGCTGTATTTTCTCATAACTAATGTTATGATAACCCACATTACTGCATCATAACAAATGATTTTTTCGTAGTTAATGCTATGATGTTATTAACCGAATTATGGATGATTTTATCTTAACCATGTATATACTGGACATGGTTTATTTTCTGTACATCAAAGCCTTTCTTTGATAGAAATTCGGCTGTCAGTGTAGCATCGAAGAGGGCTCTATAAATCACGTGATCAAAGCCTATGCACTATGATGAGAGTATAGACTCAGATGGCTAAGAAATTGGATGTCTCTTAACTTTGAAGAACTCTTAAATTTTCCAGACATTAAATTTACTATTAACGACATTTTGTCAAAGTTCGTCTTTAGTTCACTCCTAATATAAAAAAGTTAACGTACTTTCAATATATATAATGCATCCCTAATGTTACACAATTTAATATGTAATGTAAAACGTAAGGTTTTTTTTTCTTTACCAATATGCGTTTTCCCTAGAGGATTCTTTATTGTTTGTTGGGTTTCAATGTCATCAAGTATAGTTTGTTGCTTCGTGCAAGGTGGGGTTGCTCTTTGGCGACCCGGTCAAGTTTCCCGCTTAATCTTTGGCTAGGTCAGGGTATTGCTTACATGTCGTAAATAATGTATTACTTATAATATATATATATATATATATATATATATATATATATATATATACACACTGTTGTGCAAAACTTAAGCAACAGGTATGTTTTTTGCCATAACTTCACGAGAAATCATCTGAGAGACATGAAATTCAGAAATCAGATACAGCATTTTGTTCTGAAAGAATGACGAAAGCATAGTTGCGCAGAAATGAATACAATGCATACAGTATGGAATCAAATAAAAAAATTCTTTATTGAACTCATAGTATCGTTACACATGATTGCCTGCCCAAGAGGAAGAACAGCAAGCAGATGTTACTCAGTATGGGATATGCCCTCCTCTTACTGCAATAGTGGCTTCGCACCGTCTCCCCATACTTAGCACCAGATTGTCCAACAGTTCTTGAGCTAAGAGTGCCCATTCCTCAATCAGCATCTGTTTAAGTTGTCGGTTGTGCCCAGGAGGATGTAATCGTGCCGCAAGGCGTCTCCCCAAAGCATCCCACACATGTTCTATCGGATTTAAATCAGGGGAGCACGCCGGCCAATCCATTAGAGTGATATCTTCACTTTCCAGGAGCTCCTCAACAGCATGAGTCCTGTGTGGCCGTGCATTGTCATCCATAAAAACGAAGTCTGATCCAATAGCACCTCGGAACAGACGCACATGGGGAAGGATCACCTCCTGACAATAGCGATCTCCAGTTACAGAACCTCTGTCGAAAACGTGGAGCTCAGTCCGCTCGTTCATCATAATGTCTCCCCAGACGACAACTCCAGGACCACCGAAACGGTCTCTTTCCGTGATGTTACAAGCGATTCTCAACGCCAGTTGATTTAGAGAGAGGTCGGGAAACGGTTTCATCCCAGTAACATCACGGAAAGAGACCATTTCGGTGGTCCTGGTGCTCAACAGCATGAGTCCACGCAGGACTCTTGCTGTTGAGGAGCTCCTGGAAAGTGAAGATATCACTCGAATTGATTGGCCGGCGTGCTCCCCTGATTTAAATCCGATAGAACATGTGTGGGATGCATTGTGGAGACGCCTTGAGGCACGATTACATCCTCCAGGGCACAACCGACAACTTAAATGTTGTTCGGTCGATGGCAAAAAATTCTCCTGACGGGACAATAACACGCCACTGTATTGTATTTTTTTTTATTGCGCATGCTTTTGTAGAATTTCGCGGCTTTTTTGGCATGAAAAATTTAATCACATCATAGATTAATTCCGACACTTTTTGCTCTTTGTTCTTTTTGATGCGAGGTTGAGTTTTTTTTTTAATTTTATTTGCTTTTTTTTATATAGTTTTCCAAATTTAAGTATGTTATTTTAACACGACACGACAAGTATCCATTATTTTAACACGACACGCAGTAAAAAAGAAAAATTCAAGGACGCCAAAACGTCAATTTATAGCCAAGCATGGAATGCCTCAATCTATTTTATGAAACTGTTACAAACATAAGTCAGTGGATTTCTGCTCCTGCGCTTCCTACTGTCCGAGTGTAAACCAGACATTAAAAATATTTTTTACTATAAAATGTATTCTTGATTTATGGCAGCGACAACGGGCACATAAAACAAAACGTGTTAAATGTTGTTACAACACATAGGTGAATAAATATTATAACTTTCTCACATGAAGTAATATTGAAACACATACTTGAAAATATTTTTTTTTAATTTATTAAAATAAAAAAAAATGTGTGGATATAAATTTATTATTTTTGAAAAACTTGATTTTATAATAGTGAGAAAATAAATATATTTTGATTAACTTTTAAGACAGAATCTGATTAAATAATTTAAAATTCTTTTCTTAATAAGAATCTATATACAAGAAATAACTACAAGCTAAATATGGTTACTCTATGACCAATGCTTTGCCATTCGTTTCGAATGATTTTTTTTCCCGACCTGAATGTTGTATGACGTAGTTTTCCGAAGTCTGCCAATCTATGGGGATTATAATATTAAAAGCGTGGTATGCATATTTTTAAAGTTATTTAAATGTATCAAAATGATTTGTTTATCTGAGAAAAAAAAAGAATCTAATTCTAGCCGAAACTTCATCTGTATAATATATATTAATAAACATGAAGTAAAAGCGCTAGAAATACCGCATGCTGTAACATCTGATTTAACGTTAACACACACTTTTATCATCAAATGTAGCTGTTTGAGTGGGAGAAGTTTACATAATTTTCCTACACCCCTGCAAAAAAATGAAGTTTCTTAAGATAGTCTAACTTTAATTTACTTGATATTGGCCTTGAAATATTTTTATGGGGGTTGGAGATAAATATTTCTGCCATATTTTTAAACTACTTTTAAAAATATACATGCTTCGTTTTTGATGGGGAAAAAGACATTATTGCTGTTTTTATGAGAGAGATCTGCAAATGGGATGTTAGCCATAAAATTATTTTACGGTCATTAAAAATTAGAAAATCGAGTATTTTAATATAAAATTCAGTTTATCAAAAACAAGTTTTTAGTCAAACTTTTACCATGATTACTGTTTGTAGTTTTACTTCATAGAATAGAAGGGAACGGTAAGGAATTAGATATTAAAAGATAATAAAACATAAAAATGTAAAGCATAAAATTGTGTCTTTAAATGTTCATGAAAATGATATATATATATATATATATATATATATATTCATCTTTTATAGTATAGAAAAAAGTTGAATATTATTTTTATCAAAAGTCTGAAACCCAAAGGAGGAGTACTAAATCGTAAGCTGCTGTTAAAAATAATTTAAATAAATAAACATTTCAAACTTATATATTAAAAATATGTTTTTATTTTTTAATAGTTCTTTAAGATTTTTTTTTCTTATTACTTTTATTGTCCATGAGTTCAGCATATACGATTTTTTCTTTGATCACCAAATATTTCAATTAAGTCAGTTATTTTTAAGCTTTCTTTTTTTATTCAAAAGTACTTTTTAATTTATAATACATTTTATTATTAAGTTATGGAATCTAGAAATTTATTTCTCTGAAATTCAATGCCAAATGACGCCTCCTCAATCAATTTAACTTAAATGTATTGATGAATATATTAAATAATCGATAAAAATACTTAAAATTATATTCTTACCAGAAGTATAAAATTGTACAAAATTTGAAAATGCTAGCACTTCAGTGAATGATCAGAAAATCTATTATAAAATTCCATTTTTTTAATCATGAAGGGGCATGGTATTTTAATTCCACTACGATATTATATTTTTAAAAATTCTTCATTCAATATCGCTACCTGCTATATTAGAATTATTAGATTAAGCACTTAATTAGTCAATTAAGTGATTTAATCTAATGCTTCCATCATTGGAATTATTAAATTAACTCAAATCTAAATTTTATTAATGATTTTTAAAATGCAGAATACAAGTAATCGATACATATATAAAGCTCAATGTGTGTGTGTGTGTGTGTGTGTGTGTTGACGCTTTACTGAAAAAACCATTTGACTTACAGCTACCAAATTTGGTACGTGTATACCTTGGAGGTCAAGAATGTGCATCTCAGTTCATCTTTTTTTCAAATTTTAATTACAATTTTAATTATGAATTAAAAACTAACTTGCTCACCAAAAAAACTCTTCATTTCCCCACCGCCAAATGAGTAAGGCTTCAGCATTTTTTTCCCACTAATGAGGCGCAGGCTTAACATTTTTCTGCCAATTATTTCAAGCGATTCTGTTTA
This sequence comes from Argiope aurantia, assembly GCA_026543865.1. Taxonomy (NCBI): domain Eukaryota; kingdom Metazoa; phylum Arthropoda; class Arachnida; order Araneae; family Araneidae; genus Argiope; species Argiope aurantia. The sequence continues at coordinate 404,154 of JAPMOR010070900.1, forward strand.
TTTTCTTAATGTTTGATGCATTTAAAATTAAACATTGTTAATTAATCGATCTTTCAGATTCATTCTGAAGTACTTTTGAATTAAAATAAAACAGAATAAAGGAAATTAAAAATTTCTAATCTGCATAGCGTTACCCCAACTGGCGTAGAAAAATTCACGCATGCGCATTGTGTTCTGATTGTTTACATCTATTTAGATCTATATATCTAGACTAGATTTAAATTACTTTTAGGTTAGGTGTATACTTAGGTTAGGTGTAATTAAATTGCATTTATGTTAGTTTAAGTTCATCGCTTTTTAAGTATTTTTTAACCTGTTTTCCACCGATTATTTTAGACGATTCTGTTTATTTTCTTAGTGTTTCATGCATTTCAAATTAATTATTGTTAATTAATAGACCTGTCCATGATGAATCTGAAAAAGATTTGTTTACAAATTCTTGAGATATTACATAAATTAAGAAAAATATACTTTAGTGCTCACAAGGTTTAAATGCTCAGTGACTCTGTTTACAGTAATCATATTACAATAAAAAATGCTTTGTTTCAGTAAAAAATATTATTAATTAATTTCAGATTAATCATTTCCATTAATCATTTAATTTCCATTAATCATTTAATTTCCATTAATCATTTAATTTACAGCATAAATTCTACGGGAACTAACAGAAAATTAGAGAGATACAGATTACGTTATGACTGAAGGCCTTTATAATATTATGAGTGAATTGAAATTTGAAGTTATAAAATATTTTAATGAAAAAGCTATTAAAGTAGGAATTACATAAAATATTTAATTATTAAAATTTTAACGAGCATTAAGATTGGCGAACCGGCTGGTCGCCAAAGGTGGCTAGTTCTAGAATAATTAATTCTGCTTTAAATATTTCTTAGATTTCTTTTTTTATTGGGAGTTAGTTAATAGATATTGTATATAGGTAATATTTGTACATTATGATTATTAACCCTTAATGACCTAGAGTATCAATTTTGATACCAATCTTTTAAACCGAATGTTCACATTACTATTAGTTTTTTTTATAGGTTGGCTGTACGTATTTTACTGTTGTATAATATTCTTTCCTACGAAATTTTTAAAAAAATCAAATTTTCCCTTCATCTAGACCCTCAAGCAAACACAGTAATATTAAAAATAAATCACTTTCGTAAATCAGGCTACTAAGGGTTAAGATCAAGCGTAAAATACAGTTAGTTAATTTGCTAAAACTTTTCCTTGGATTTCTTTTCTTAGTTTATAGCAAGTTTGTTAATAGATTTGTGCACTTAGATCGACAAAGATTAGACCTAAACAAACGTATTGCCGAATCGGAGAACAGTACGATTAAATATCTAAAAGTACATTCTTTAAATAGTTTGATATAAATGTTTAAGAAAGATTTTTAACTTTACTCTATATCTGATGCAGTATAGTCATGTGCCACCAAAATATGTTTGCCTGTGTATTTATGATGTAACTTGCATATACAAAGAAATAATTGCTTATATTTTGATTAAAAAAAATTAGTCGTCTTCAGCAGCCTGCTGTTTGCCAACCTTATTAGCAATTAGCTTAATCATACCAACCAAATTTAGTGAACTACATATTATCCCAGCAAAAGAAAGCACTTTTTAAAATTGTAAACATGGTGAATTTTAATTGATTTACAATATGAGCAAATAGCGAAATCGATGAAGTTGTTAAGACAAATGGGCCTGACAAAATTTTATTTTACAATATCTCTTAAAACGTATTCTTCAGCACACTAACCCAGTTTTTAAACATTAGCGCATGCGCGGAATCATTTTAACCCCAAATTATCAAGCACTTTCTTTTTATCTTGCGAATTATTTGCAAAAAAAATTTTGGTTAGAATAAATAAAGATTTAATGCATATATATTCTATTTAAAAATAAATACTATTAATATATATTATTTTTATCAAATAAAAATTTTAATAAAAAAGACTAAAATTGAACTTAACTCCTTTTTCCCACACTTCTTCTGTAATCATTTCCTTTTCCCCCATTCCATTCATATAAATTTATAGTTTTTTTTAATATAAAAGTATTGGCAGAATAAGAAAATCTATATTTTACTCGTAGTTCACATTTCAATTTTTTAGAAAAACAAAAGCTTAAATATACAACTTTAAAAATTCATAACTTATGTCTTTCATTTTTATATACACACTCAAAAAACACCTTTATCATTTCTCATTCAGAGGTCAAATGAATTTTTAATATGAATTTCAAAACAATTTATTCATATTATAATAAAATGCATTTTATATAAGGACTACTTTTTTAACTTTGTTACTTTTTTAATGATCCAGAAAAGTCAAAATCAGATTTTCTAGAGTATTGAGAATATTGAGAATCTGCGCATTGTTAGATTCTGCATCGTGATCTCATTTCAAAATTTCATAAGTATTTGATGAATCTGAATTATCACCATTTTCACTATCAGTAGGAACACTTGAGGGAAGATTTCGGAATCCCTGCTGCTCATGTTCGTACGCTGCTGTATCTATAACGTTAAAAGAATCTGAAACGCTAGAAAATGCAAGAATTAATAAAACTTGAAACCTAGACTAAAAAAATGAGATACATTGTTTCATCAATATTTGCTCTTCTAATCTTCTTTTAACTCTCCCTTAAATGTGTAAGAAGTAACAAATGTAATTTTTTATAAATTCCTAGTCTTTCTAAGCAAAATAGAAAGTATGGGATTAAAAAGAGCCCATGCGTGTGCTTACGAGTTAAGGAAATGGTGAGACAGGTGTTTGCTAATGACGTATCAATGGGTAAACAAATTTCAAATGAATAAGAAATTTTCGAAATCGGTACTCTAGTCATGACTGGGGAATTCTTGCGGCTTTTCTCCTTAAATAATTTAATTTCAAGCAATGTTTTTAAAACTTCTCTATAATATAGGATAGCAGAAAGTAAATAATTAATGACATATCAAAGTTTCGTAAGATTTCAAATGAAATAAAAAATTTTGAACTCGATAAAGTTGTTGTAAATAGAGAACTAGTTCTTTAAGTTTCCTTATTATTTTAAATATATAAATTGTATAACGTGCTGTGAAAGGATAAATCGAATCAAAAGCAATCAAAGCAAAAAAAAATATTAACATAATTATAAAGTTGAAATTAACTAAGTATCGTTTTGTAGAACACATTTTAATTCTACTAGCTATTCGATTAACAAAGAAAATATTTTTCTCAACAAAATGCATCGAATCTTCTTTCTGTTTGATAGACTCCAAAAATTGAACCACAGAATCTACAAATTTTCCTTGATCAAGTTCATCTACGCAGTTCAAAACTTTATAAAAAAAAGGCATATTGATTACAAGTTTGACATGCACTATATTTCTCTGAAAAGGAAAGTAGCCATTTGAAACGGCTAACTCATATATACTGAAAATCGGTACAGTTATACTTTCATATACAATATAATTCAACATTAATATATACTGAAATTTGTATAATAACACAAGCCAATTTGATGTTATTATACAATAAGCAGCAATCTCACTTGTATTTTGCTGAACATTTAAATTATGTAAAACATTGTAAAATAATAAAAGTAAATAAAAGCATGAATAAGAGCAAAAACTTTTTTACATAATTCCACAGCTGAAATTAAGAAAGATTCTTCATGATCTCATATTTTATATTTTTATTACCGTGACCCTTTCCTTAAAAGAGAAGATATTTTTCAGAGTAAAACTCAGCGAGTCCTTCTTTTTATTAGTCAGGCATTGAAAATATTGTATATCAATACGTTCACATTTGTCTCCATTCAGTTCATTCATGCATCTCAAATACTTTATTATAAAGAAAGCATTTTGAACATCCGTTTGGCAAGTACCGCATTTCTCTGGAAAGAAAAGTGACCATTTGAAAAGTATAAATATTATGAATATGAAAAATTTAAGATCAGCTAGGCATCCATATATAGAAAGAAATTATTTAAAAGAACTTAGAATTTTGTTCGGGAGACAATTCCAAAATATTTAAGCTATCCATTTCCAAAATTAATACTAGAAATTTTAAAAATGAAATTGAATGGCATATTGTAGAGTTTTAGTTTTGGTAAAGGTTTTGATTATGAATATATCAAAAGATAAAAAATACTGAATTATTTCTAAATGATTGCTGTGCAAAGATTTGTGTGGGGTTAAATATGGAAAGGCAAACAGCACATTCTTGGATAGGACTTTCGATTGCGAATACGAAATTTTAATTATTAATCATGCAATTAGGAAAATATTACTGTATTCCTAATTGTATAGTTATTTTCGAATGTAAATAATTATATTGTGGGTTGGAAATAATATGCTTGCCATTTTTTTTATTATTTTTAACTAATAGGTTTGGTTTTAATTTCAGATCTGAAAGTCTTTCAAGGTTTAAGACATAAACATTTTTGATTATGGGATTTTTTAAGGTAGCTTTGCATAACTCGACAATATTTCAATTCATATTACATTTTCTCATACATATTCGTCAGATACATTGAAGAATAAAAAATGATATACATTCCAGTTTAAGGTAAATTAAATAATAATAAATGATAATATTTTTCATATAAATTCATTCATATATAGAATACCATATTCTGCATGTCCACGAAAATTTATTAAAACAAAATTCAAAAGGGAAAATCCCAAATGCTATTTTGCATTCTATTTTGAAATGTGTACATACACGTACATTAAAAAACGATATTCCTTTATACCTTTGTTCTATTGCATTTGAAAAAAACCCTTAAATTAAAAATATATATTGTTAACAAGAAGTCCCCCCCCTCATCTGATTCTTAAATTACACCTTGAAGATTGTTTGATAAAATGTTTGCCATTGCAATTCTCTAATCTTAAAAGGTCTTTTTTGCTATTATTTAGCGTGCAACATAGCTTATCCATGCATGTAAGAGTGAATAAAATTTTAATTTTTAGAGAAATGGAGAGAAAAAGCGCAATATATTTTGTTATTCCATGATTTGGAATTAATCAATTGTTACTGAAAATTATATCACGATGAAAAGTCGAACTAGCTCGATAACAGATAATGAAGCTTTATTTTCTATATGAAAACTCAAAGCACAAGTAACAAAATACAGATAAAGCGTAGATAAAATAACACTTTCAGATTTTAACAACACATGTAAGCAACAAATCGTTGATAAACAGCGCAGTAGTGGTTTCTACTAACAGTTCTGCGAATTCTCCGCGAGCAGCACAAATCACTTAGAGATAATTCACTGGAAATTCTCTCCTCTAGATTATCTGACTTCCTTTGTGCACCTCGCCTTTATAATTCCCGTGACAAGAGATCGAATGTTCTTGAACAAATGCTGGAACTCGACTCCTAATAGAGATATAGCCAAGATTCCTTAATATTCGAGAACCTTCATTTTTGTCTCTGAAGACGTTAAATTTGTCGCCAAGGCTGAGAGTCATTGACCCCGTCTAATCAGCATCCATTACAATATCTGTAGAATTTTCTTCTTTTCCAAAAGAATTACAGAGCAAGGAAGCAATATTACAGATATGTAACATATTTCTTTTCAAGATAACTTTAAACGTTGCTGTTAATGTTTGCCCCAATATTTCGCAATAATCAAGCATTGAATTCTAGGACAATCTATAAAATTTCACTCACTATAAGTTTGTTGAGTCTAGTATAACACAACAAACTTATAGTAAGAATTAGATCAAAATCTTGTCATTTTTAGAATTGAAAAGGAGCACGTGAAATTTTCTAAACTAATTTGTCTAATTAAATATTCAATTATGGAATTTGTTGTTTACAAAAAGAACCAAGTGTTTAAAATTTAATAATTATTGTACAATAAACTTTTATAATCAGGATAAGACTTTATGCTCTCTCAAAATATTTATTTATATATTATTAAATCAGAGTAAACGCGTGTTTGTATTTTTTAACGAATTTTTCCGGTTATCATAGCTGTGAATTTTTTTCATCGCATAAAATTTTATTTATCATTTTAAAGAGTGAAATTGTCATTAATTCTATTTAAAATTAAAACATAGCTTGAGTTCTGTAAAATTCAGTATTCTTCGTTGAATATAATCAGGCAGCATATATTTTTTATACATTTGTTCACTAAATCATTAATGAAAAGTTCTAAAAACTGGAGTGAATTCAATTTTAGCGAGATTAAAGACTTTCTGCGTCAGTAAATACAAATTAAATTTCCTGTAAACTCTAAAAGTTCTATTAGCTAGTTTTACCAAAAAAATGAATGTCTTGACTTTTTTTTAAAAAAATTGTTATACTCGTCAAATAAATGCATTTCTAAAAAACTACTGAAATCGTTTCTATGAAAGTTTTCTCAATCAGTTTCAAATCAGACTTTACTCGATTTGTGAGCAACTATTTGATTTAAAATCGAGTAATGTCTGTCCATTTTCTCTGTTAAAAAAATCTTTAGAAAGATAGAAAATTTATTTTTCATAGCTTCAAACAGTTTTCTCCATTTCCTTAAAACAAGCTTGCAATGATAAATTTTATTATGATCTGTTGACTTTTAAATGAAGCAGGCAACCGAAAGTTTTAGTAAAATTTATAGAAACAAACGTCCAATTTACATTTGCATAATATAGTACAATCTGAATTATCCGAATCTCAATTATTCGAATATTAGATAATAGAAGAACAAAGTTGGAATATATTTTATGCGATATTCCATGCATCTCAATCATATATTAAACTTCCATGCATTATGTATTAGTGTCTTCAATGATATAGTGCATTCAGTGGAGGAGTTTGTTATTCTTATTCTTAAGTATTATTAGGCTAGTGCAAATTGTGAGCCTCCCTCTCGTCTAATAAAAAAGTCGATTTAATTTCCTGTTTAAGCATATTTTTAGCATGTTAACGATTTATTTTAAAGTAATATTTTTTTTAAGCTTTATTAGTAGATAACTGTTTAACTTACCAACTATGACTTCAGATTGCTCGATATCCACGTTTGTGCGCAATGTTACTGAAGCACATCTTCGGTTTTATAAATACTGTTAAGGGAATTCCATAAATTCGGATATTTCGTTGTTTTGCGTGTATAATGATACAGTCAACAGGCCTCAATAATAAATAACGACATTTATTAAAAAGAAGACATGAATATCCGGAGGACAAAACAAAACTCTTAAACAAGCAGTGGGCCACGAGTTGTAATCGATAGTAAACAACTACAATAGTATAAAAAGTGGGCGCACAGAACTCAACAGGAAGAGCGAATCCACGTAGCTATTTATTAAGGTTTGTCCAAACGTCTGCTATTCTCCCCTATCTCCTCGCTTTCGCTGTAATTAACTACCGACTCATTACTATGCGACTGGCTACTCAACACACGACTCAATGTTGCTTCAATACTTGTCCCCAAGACTCGGTGCACGGCTCAATTCTGCACTTGAGCGCCACTCAATATTCTTGCACTCCGCTGGACTGATCCAATTGATTCATCGTTGACTCAACACACACTCACTATACGACTGATTTCTGGCCGCCTGGCTTGAACTGGTCGGTTTGGTCTGCCCACCTTTTATAGTTTTCGAAGCAATGCACAGACGGGTCTCGAACTATCAACATAAGTAGCTGCTATTGGTCCTATTGCCAAAATTCCTGAATATTCCAGTATCATTCCTTTAATTGCAAAATGGTTTCCAAGCCCAGGTGCCATTGATCCGGCATCCTATCAGCAAACAAGAGAACTGCCAGTAAAACTGCCTTTCCGACGTTAGAATTCATTTTGCTGGAAAGCAGCATTACAGATTCGTAGCAATATTCTAATTAATTCGGGAACATATAGGAACCTGACTAAATTATATTTTATAAAGTGTTAATTTTATCCCAATATTTTATAATTCATAGAATTTGTGCTTTTTAGAAACGTGTTTATTTGGCAATTAGAGTAATAAAGTTCCTTAATCTGCCTGCTTACGGGCTCTTCTCAGCGTTGTGACCCTAGTCAGCTGTCTATTTGGAAGTTCACCATTGACTGTTTACCCAAAAGAATTATCAGTAAAAGTGTGTAAGAAAACAAAGCCGGTTTCAAAATTTCACTGTGATTTCATAAATTTCTTATTTTACATTTTTTTCTCTCTCTATTGTGTTTCATTCTTTGAGTTAAAGTTAAATAAATAAAATATTTTTCAAAAATTAATTGAAGCATGCAAAAATGTTAAAAATGCAAATGCACGTACGATAAAACATTAATTATAAATAATATCAATCACACTTCCTTATTAATAATCTATGCATTTAATAGAATGAGATGTAAGCTCCCTCCAGCACTTGATGACTTCTAGATAAGTCATCAATGGTTTATCGCAACCATCTTCCATTTTTGGAGAAAAATCTCAGTCATTTACTTCATTTCACATTATTCATCGGAAAGAAAGGCTTTAAAGAGTCTTCCACCCTCTACCACTCCAATACCAATTTTTATTTTATTTTACAGCTCATAGCATCTATATGCATCGCCAATGACCTTATATCCCCTCTACCTTCGATACTACTAATTATAATTTTGAAATTATTCGTAAATTAACAAGCCCGCAGTCTTAACAACTGAACTAATTTCATTCTGAAATTTATTTTATCCCTTTGCGAGTTATCTAACCAATCAGAATACTCTATATTCACTCTGCAAATATAATTTAAAATAATATTTTAATTTTTTTAATAAGATGTGTTTCATCAAAGTTTTTGGATATTATTAAATTATTTTTTTTAAGAAAGCCGAGTGAACAATTAGCTGCCGAAGGCAACTAGTACTTGACAGTAAAAGAAAAGAATATTACTCACCAAATATACAATAATAAATTTATTTTCTTGCTCCATAATTTCTATTTTTGGGAAACTTAAAAAAGTTCTGACTAACATGCAAAACTCCAAGACATTTCCCAAGAATCCTTCTTTAGTAACGTCAAATCCAATAAGCCATCAGCAAACAGCTGTCGTTAAGCTTTTTACTCACTTTGAAACTCAAATTACCATAGCATATCACCTTTTTTGTCATGTCTGCAAGCCTCTCTAACTGTAAAATCGGAAAAATTATATTCTACCGAAATTTAACTAGAAAGGAAGCTTTTTTTTTTTCTTTCAACTTGAACATCTACGTCTAGCTGTCTTGTTTAATTACCAAATACTGACAAGCTCTGTTTTTAAATAGCTCTGTCAGAAAATGAATTAAATGAACCGCAGACTCAACGAATTGCAAATGTAATGATTATCATTCCTTTGTCACCGCTGTTTTGAAGATTTCAATATTTGGAAAACATTAGATATCTTTTTCCATACGCCCACTCGAGGAATTCAATGAGTGTGAAGATTTCAAAAGTGTATAACATGATAAAGCGTAAGGATGAGGTAAAAAATTCTTTATAAATTTATTTCTCGGTTATTCCATTTCAATCTTCTTATTTTGTTTGACATCTTATTACAGATTAAAAAAGAGTTATAGTGCTTTTGAACGTTTGTCAGCAAATAATTGGAAAAAATATGTATATTTCTCTCATTTTTTATCAAAATAACGGATGTGAATGAAGTTCATAAACAGATAAAATGAATTTAGAGTTAAAAATATCTTCTATAGAGTCTGTAAAAATCATTAGAAAGCTACATGCACCAAGTTTTCTATTTCCTAGTTATTTGTGAGTGATTTCTTTAAAAAGAGTTTTCAAAAATATAACTGAAATTTCTTATTTTGTTGAACTACTGTTTATCCATGTCTTCATAAAATTGAATAGTAAATGGCAAGTAATTGTGTAGGCACACTTTTCTCGTATACAATGTTGGATATAAGCAGTTTGCAGCCTTAGTTAACGCACATAACAAGGCCCCCTATTTTGATTAACTAGTCAATTTAGTTTGAGTTATTAGCAACTTTTTAATTTAATCAATTTGTTAATTATTTATTTTTCGTTGTTTTTCTGCTTTTAATTATCTAATGAAAATGCTTTCTTATGAAAATGCTAATCTTATGAAAATGCTTTTCATTATCTATTTTTATGACTTATGGCTGCTTGGTATCACCGTTTGCACATAATATTATTTAAGTAGACATCGTTTATAAATAATGTGATAGGTTTGTGAACTTTTGAAACAGATACGAACGTTACTTATTATACCTGACTTATTGTGTTGAGGCCTTGATCAAGTATGCAATGTCGAATATGGGCATTTTTCAGGCTTAGCTAAAGCGTATTAAGAGTCCCCTATTCCTGTAAACTAATCAATTTAGTCTCACATTTTAGCAACTTTTCAAATTAATCAATACATTAATGATTTATTATAAGTTATTTTTTTATTTTAGTATCTTTTAATAAAGACTTTTAATTATCTATTTTTATGACTTATGAATGCATGGTATCACCGTTTGTACATAATATTATTTAACCAAAAGTTGTTTATAAATAATGTCATAAATTTGTGAACCTTTGAAACAGATAGGAATGTGATTAATTATCACTATAACATCTTATCATTTAAACAATTTCTATTTTTTTTACAAATTTATTTATTTTGCAACTAGGTTAATAACAATTTTTTAACGCACATTTCCACCGTATATCGGTCCGAGTTAACTACATGCCAACCAGTGGCGAAATTCGCCACTGGTTGGATGTTAGACAATCCCTGTGAATACAGAAAAAGGTGGGTATCGGCTTCCATCCATCGATGAAGGTGCGTACTTCCCAAGGGAACAGTTATACCGTGACCGGTGATGACCCTTAGGACTAAACAACAGTTTTCTCCTGTGTTGTTGCTGCGGCGGCCGTTTATTCAAATTTTTCCGGTTGTCTTCTGGCGGGTCGGTCTAGCCGGTTAAAGGTATGTTAGACAATATGTAAGAATTTGTCATTGCCTGTAATGAAGCATTTCAAATCAGCAGCAACGGTCACCCCAATTCTCTTTCGGATGTTCTCGAATAAAGGTATCATCCTATTCTTCTCATAAAATTTTGGATCATAGGTAAGGCCACGATTGCCTTGAATCACATTGGCGAATAAGGGTTGTGAAATAATGTTCTTTGGCTGGAATTAATCATTTTTGTTGAATATGTTTCCTAATTCTTAACGCTTTCTGTTTGGCTATTAATCCTTGGCATTTAGCAATTAGCGCTCGAAAGTCCAATTTGTATTGTAGACGATTGTTTCCAACCTATTGAATCCAAAATCTGACACACAACTACAATTCTAACAGCAAAATCACATACCAGATTTTATATTGTCACGTAGGTACTCTAGTGTAGAACTCAATGACACACACAAGAAGTAGATCTAAACTAATTTATTAACTCAACTCTGAACTCATAACACTGTGACTGACAAATCTTCTGCTTTTATACTAGCAGGGAAAGTTCCAGAATACTTTTCTGGAGACAGTAAGAAAAGTCCAGAACACTTGTCTGGTAAACTAAAGAAATGTCCAGAATCTACTGGAACATGAAATAAAGAGAAACATAAAATTAAGGAAATAAATATTTACACAAACTGTGAATCGCATTGTCTCTAACAGGATTCGAACTCACAACCTCTTGATAATGAGATCAGTGCTATGACCATTCGGCCATGGAGAATCGACGACCTCTTTTCAATGCGGCATTGCTCCCTCCTTACAAGAACAGCGTCTCAATGTTATGACATTTAATTTTGTGGCTCTAGTTCTTGATCGAGTCACAGGGCCAGTGTAAGTCGTCACGTCTTCACAGGGAGTAGTCTCTTGAGAAATGTCTCTTTTCGGAACCTCCATTATTTTACAAAAATGTTGGTCGTCTTGTTCTTCTGGGTAATGGTATGACTTCATGCGTAAAATGTGGACACCTTCCTTCGGTTTCCGCCTTCTAGAATTAGGATCGAAATAGGCTACTTCATAAGTGACGTCGGACAACCACCTCAAAACTTGATAAGGGCCAAAGTACCTCTTGAGGAGCTTCTCGGAAAGCCCTTTTTTACGAAATGGAATAAAAATCCACACTAAATCCCCTGGTTCGTATGCCACTATCCGATGTTTGGAGTCATAATGATGGCGATCTTTCTGCTGAGCCTCGAGAATTCGTGAACGAGCTTAATTGCCTCGATTCTTCTGCCTTATTAATCAGATGACTAACATAATCGTCTTCTTGGCTGAACTCGTTGGGGCAGAGAGGAAACATCGTATCCAACGGCGTTTCAGCTTCTCGCCCATGTAGTAGGTAGAAGAGTGTAAAACCTGTCGTGTCTTGCTTGGCAGTGTTGTAGGCGAATGTGACGAATGGCAATATCTGGTCCCAGTTCTTCTGTTCGACATCAACATACATAGAAAGCATATCAGCTAGCGTTTTGTTGAATCGCTCTGTGAGGCCATTTGTTTGCGGATGATAGGCTGTAGTCATTGGATGAGTAATATTGCACAGTCTATTAATATCGGACACAAGCTTGGACTGGAATACTTGTCCACGGTCTGTAATGATAACTCGTGGAGCTCCATGCTTCAGGATTACGTCCTCTAGTAGGAATTTGGCGATTTGTGTAGCTTCCGCCGTCGGTAAAGCTCTGGTGACTGCGTACCTTGTCAAATAATCGGTGCACACTACAATCCATTTGTTGCCGTCGTCAGAGTTTGGAAATTGCACTAGCAGGTCGATTCCGATGAGATGGAAAGGAGCGGCAACTGGTGGAATAAGCACGAGATGACCTGGTGGCTTCTGAGGAATAGATTTCCTCCTTTGACATTCTCGGCAGTGCATCACATATTTTCGAACATTTCTGTACAAGCCTAGCCAATGAAATCGCTTTCTTATTCTATCATACGTCCTGGTGAATCCTAGATGTCTGGCGGTAGGGTCGTCATGGAGAGATTCTAGAATACTGAGCCGTACATGTCTCGGGATTACTGGTAGAAATTTCTTCCCGGACGGATCAAAATTCTTCTTGTAGAGGACTCCTTCGACTACTTCAAAGTTTCCCAGCCTGCTTGCTTCGGTACTTTGTTGGTCTCTCATTATTCTTGCCAATTCTGTATCTTTCATCTGTTCTTCTGAGAGATTAGTTAATAAAGTGGCACCAATGGAGTCCCCAGACCATGAAGCATCGACTTTTAATGGGTTTCTGGACAGACTATCAGCAGCTTTATGTTTCCTTCCACTTTTGTACACAACTGATACTTCGTATTCTTGGAGTCGCAGCGCCCATCTCGCGAGTCTTCCAGAGGGATCCTTCAATCCTGTCAGCCAACACGGAATGATGGTCAGTGACGATCTTGAAAACCTTTCCAAAGAGATATGACCGAAACTTAGTTATAACCCATGTGGCCGCAAGGCATTCTCTTTCAGTTGTGAAATAGTTTCTCTCAGCCTACGTTAGAGTACGCGAGGAATAAGCTATTTTTTTCCCTTCCCATCTTGTATTTGAACTAATACTGCGCCGATTCCGTATCCACTCGCGTCAGTGTGAAGTTCCGTTGGTGCATTTTTGTCATAAAGGCCTAAGACAAGATCGGAGGTAAGATCTTTCTTTAAATTATTAAAAGCTTCCAATTTTTCAGGTTTCCAACAGAATTTTGTGTCCCCCTTCAGTAACAACTGTAGAGGTTCGGCTTTATGGCAAAACTCCTTTATAAATCGGCGATAGTAAGAGCAAAGTCCCAGAAAGCTTCTTATGTCATTTATATTCCTAGGCATGGGAAAATCACTCACGGCCTTTACTTTTTCTGGGTCCGGTCGCACGCAATCACTGGATACTACTTGGGATACTAAGTGTCCCAAGATCTTTATCTCTTTTGCTCCAAAGCGACATTTTTTGGATTAAGAATAAGATCTGCGTTTTGTATACACTGAAGGACGGTATTCAACCTCTGAAGATGTTCATCGAATGTTTCTGAGAACACCACAATGTCATCTGAATAACAAGGGCACATTGTCCATTTTAAATGTCGCAGAAGATTATCCATCATCCTTTCAAAAGTTGCAGGGGCGTTGCCAAATGGCATTACTTTAAACTCGTATAATCCTCAGGTGTTATAAAAGCTGTTTTCTCACGATCGGCTTCAACAACTTCTATTTAACAGTAACCGGAGTAGAGATCCATAGACGAAGAATATTTTGCCCCCTTCAGGCAATCCAAGGTGTCGTCAATACGTGGCAATGTATACAAGTCTTTCTTGGTAATTTTGTTGAGTCGGCTATAATCAATGCAAAAATGCCAACTTCCATCTTTTTCCCTGATCAAGACGACTGGAGATGACCATGGACTTTCTGATGGTTGAAAGATGTTTTTCTCTAACATTTTGGTTACCTCCTCACTGATAATACGTCGTTCAGATGGGGACAGTCTGTAAGCTCTCTGATTGATAGGTAAGTGGTCGCCTGTGTTTATTCTGTGTTTAACATTGAGTTGACTTCCTTTCTTGATCGAAAATTTTTGAAAACCTCTGGAGTAGATGCAAAATTCTTTCTTTTTGGTCGATCCTCAAATCCAGAGATATCATCGTGGTACAGTCGATGACACCCAAATTTGCCTTTGAAGTGCTCATGGAATGAAGCGATCCTTCATCTATGGTATTTACGCAGTCTTCGCGTGCGGGTTCGGTATACCCGATGCACATGCCTTAAGGGATGGTCTGAGGTTCTCCTTGTCCGTTGGCAAACCATCGTTCGGCTTTACCATTAAGGAGTGTAACTATAGTAGACGGAATGACAACTTCCTTGTTTAAGAGGATCATCCTATTTCCTTCTACTATTACATCAATAGCTCGATGGTTCTTACGCCTTAAGACAGTAATCTTTCTGATAGAACGAGTAGGTACTGTATAGTCTTCCAAAGTAAATAAACGGTTGGAGTCTGGATTATTGAATTACGTCTTGAAACAAGAGCTCCGAACGGCCACAATCTATAACAGCTTGAGAAGCACCCAAAAAGTCCCAACCAAGGATGATATCGTGACTGCATTGGGGCAAAACAATAAATTCAAAAGCTTGAGGCCGGCCATTGATTTCGAGAAGAAGCGTACCCACTGGGTACGCTCACTTTCCCACTGGGCTCAAGTAATTTCTATCGGTGACTTTTAAAAGAACATTGTTAGTTGTTGGAAACATAACTTTCTTCAGTAGGCGACGATACTTCTCCGAGATAACAGAAAATGAGGCTCCAGTGTCCACCAAGAGCAGGTGCTGGCTCATATTCGGAGATTACTTCAATATTGTTTCCGGACATCTTTGAGGCAATCGGAGGATTTTTGTCACTAGCGGCTTCACCCCCAAGGAAGGTCACACCGCTTAGTTTTCCTCATTTCTCCGGCTAGGAGTTTGACTGGATCTTCTATATGGCGACGGAGGTCTATAGCGGCGTGTTGGCGATCGTCCTCGTGATGGGCTGGGCGACAAACTTCGGACTGCTGGTCGGCTGTACTCTTCGGCATAGCGTCTGTCATTCGAAGGCGGACGGCCGAAATCTCTCCTATTAGCCCGATATGCCTCAAAAATAGCTTTGCGATCTCGGCAGTATCGAACTACACGGCCAGGGTGGCCACAATGGAAACAGACGGCAGACATCTGTCTTCCTCTGTGGTTGCTGTGATACGGGCGTAGGTCGCCTGGCAACGTCAGTATAGGAAGGTTGGCGTCTTGGTTTGACCTTTGCCCACTCTGGTGCTGTCTGCGACAAAGGACAATAAAACCAACCAAACCAAACCCATGTCTCCTTTAAATACAGATGGATTCCTGTATTGTGGCTGTGCTGGAGTGAGGATGACCGGTTTAGTTTCCTGTTCCACAGGCATTTTCCTTGTCTATGGGTGGTGGATTATAAATTCCAAATTCTGGTTCAAAGCCTTTAAAGCGATCGCTTCTTCGTAAATCCGTTTCGACGCTGACTGGAATCGTACCCGGCGTCTTCACCAAAGAATGTCACGTAGGTACTCTAGTGTGGAACTCAATGACACACACAAGAAGTAGAGCTAAACCAATTTATTAACTAAACTCTGAACTCTGAACACAATGAATGCCTATCTTCTGCTTTTATACTAGCAGGGAAAGTTCCAGAATACTTTTCTGGAGACAGTAAGAAAAGTCCAGAACACTTGTCTGGTAAACTAAAGAAATGTCCCGAATCTTCTGGGACATGAAATAAAGAGAAACATAAAATCAACGAATTAAATATTTACACAAACTGTGAGTCACTTTGTCTCTAGCAGGAATCGAACTCGCAATCTCTTGATTATATCAGTGCTATGACCATTCGGCCATGAATTATCGACTGCCTCTTTTCAATGTGGTAATATATTTAATTCATTCATTGCGTTTTGGGGTTGCAACTTTTACATGCTTGTGAAAGCACAAATAGATAGAAAGTTAATCCCTTATTCGGATTTCGCTCCAAATTGAATTGTCATTTATATTTTAAATGCTAAATCTGTGTAACAACTATTATCCATCCAGCTCTCTTTGTCTTGCTATCATGTTAACTTATTTTCGGGCAGCCGAACAATTAGATTAGTTTAATGTGATGTAAATCTACAAATTTTGTGTAAAGATCGTGAATAAAATTTTATAAATCTACCCAAATGATTTAACAGACTGACGGACAGAGAGACACATAAAATCCCAAAAATATGTTTTTCGAACTCAAGAAGATTTGAAACGTGGAAATGCGTCAAAATGTCGATTCTGGTGATTTTTTAACGATTAAAATGCCACTTCGGCCGGGACAGTTTGGTCGGTAAGGCGTTGGATTCGCATCTCTTGGGTTGCGAGTTCGAACTCCGCCGGTCGAAGACTCTCCGTGTGTATGGTGGCTGGCGCACGTATAAATTTGTCGTGGTCACAAAATCCTCCCTGTCGAGAATAATACTATTGAGGGTACTGGTTCAGAGGTGATCGTTCTCTGATTCAGGTCTAAATTACGATCTGTGGTTGAATGAATGAAAATGAAGTCAACCCGTAAAAAGGGTTGTGACGAGTTAGTCCCTAAGGCCCTAGTAGGAGCTACTGAAAAAACAAGAAACGCCCATTTCGCTTAAATCGCTGACAGATCATTGTTAGTGGGTTTTAAAGTATCATAAGTTACAACAGAATGTCCTTTCTATACGAGAAAGTAAAAAAAAAAGGGTCATTTTTTTCCGTTTTAGATTTGATTCATGAAATACGCCACAGTTAAACCATAAGATAATCAAACATAGGATTTATTTTCACATTAGCATATCTCGAAATAGATTTAGAAATTAAGTGTTTTATTTGTAAATCAACAGTTATATTATAGTTGCTTATGTCCCATTCATTGTTTACATTCTTGGATATTTTGAGAAGGTTTAAGTTTAGGTTTAGTTATATTAACATCCCGTTTTAAAGCAACACTAGGGCTATTTTAGGACGGACCTCGTAATTTTGAACAGCGGTTAGATGATGCGGACGACATCTGAGCTGGCACCCTTCTCCCCACACCAGCGGAAGGACGTTTGTCCCGGACGGATTTAACGTGCACCAGACCCGCTTATACGACGATTCTTCCTTGGAATTGGATCTCGAACCTGAAATCCTCCGGTTCCGAAACCAAGACCTCACCATAAGGCGACCGCGGACCGGATATTTTGATGAATCACAGGCGATCCACACAGCAGCCAGCGTATTTACTCATTCCTTTCATGAAAATTTTTTTGAAATGTAAACAAATTAATAATTGGATTTATTAAGATATTTACAATATACAGTCTAATACCACAAATTATAATTCTCCAATACAATAATGAAATTCATTTCATCACATTAAATAAATCTTACCTCCTTCTTCGATTTTTACCCCTTTTTCTATCTTTGCGCACTAAATAAATAGCTTTCAAAAATCTCAGTGCAAACTATTTATGTCTCTAACAAATATTCCTACCTCTGTTCGTGAGAATAACTAATTAATTACAGCCGAACTTTGATCATTTTTCATTCTTTGTTGCACATATCGATAAAAAATACTTAGCCACTAAATTTAGTAGCAATATTCTGCTTAGAAATGTACAATAGTTACTACTTCTAGAAGAAATGTTCTGAAAAGAAGTATTCTTAAGAAGTTTTATCGCTGAATTGCTGTCGACACGCGAGCTTTTCTTATGAAATTCGAAGTTACTCAATGGCTCACGTTTAAAAGGGTTTAGAGATTAAGATGCCCAGACATTTTACCAGTACTTTCCTCTAAGTTGTCTGGTACGACAAAGTATTGATAAATCAATGTTTAAAATCCTTATAACAGAATTGGAAACTCCAATTATTTTAACACATTTTTATCACACCTGCAGAATTCTATTAGGCTATAGTTGGAAAAGATATTATATTCTACAGGAATTTCGCGAAAGTGAAATTTAACTACAAAAAAAGTCCTCACTTTCCTTTTTCTCTTTTATTTTTCATTTAAATGTGAGTCTGATTTATTTACTGGCGATCATGTGAATTATGATTTGTTTTTCGAAAACTCCATTCAGAATATTAATGAAACAAAATTTTAAGCCAACAAACATCAGATACGTTGTTACAGAAAATCCAAAAATCCAGTGAGGGAAACGAATCTAGTAGGCTCACTTGACAGATAACGACGCTTTGTTCCACACGAATTCACAGTACTGAAACACAGACAAATTGAAAACAGTACTTGCAAAAAATAGCAGTACATAAGTAACAAATAAATTATAAGTAATCGTAACAGCACATAGCTCTGGAAGAAAACTCGCCGGAGTGAGACTTCGCTCAACTACTCTTGTATCTCGACTCTTTTGCACCTTTCAATTGACTGAATACTGATTCTTAACTCTGTCTTTCAGCTTTTTTGTAGTTTCCGATACAAAACATATAAATGTCAAGAGTCTTATTGGAGCTATCACAAAGAGGCTTATTATTCTTGGAATCCTCAATTTTGTCTTCCAATCCCCAAATGATCGCCACGTTTGTCACCAAAGACGGGGATTCTTGACTCATCATCAATTCAGCATCCATCAGAATTATTTGCAATACAATATTCCTTACTAGAAGATTTACTGCACTGGGAAATAATATCACAAAATATAAAAATACAGTTTTGTTACTTTTTTTTATATTTTCTTCTTCACAATGTGGATTTTAAACTTAACAATTTAATAAAAGAGCTCAGATTCAATGTAGTATCGTTTTACCGAACCTTTCATTGCATTTTAGAGAAAAAATTCACTTCGTTCTCTCAAAATTACATTTAACTGAACTTAACTTGTAAGAAATAATTTCTCATTTTGTAATATAGTTGATACTTTTAATACAAAGGAATCTTATTTAAATCTTAATGAAATGCAGTTCGGTTTACCATGTTTAGTTATTACTTTTATTTTAATGAATTCTTAATTTCATCACCTTTATACACAAGAAAACATTTAAAAATATCAGGAAATATTCATTTATATTTTCCTATGATTAATTATGTCTAATTTCTATAATGGAAATTTTCTTATTTTACAAAATGATGAAAAATATTAGTTGCCAAATTAGGCAATATTATTGTTTTTGTTTTTTTTTAAGATCACACTACAAAAAATGATTTTTAACAAATATTGTTTTATCCTAAAGTTATAGCTATACAATGAAACTTTTTTTTTGAAGTGAGCTAATTTATTAAATGCATTGCCTTTAAAAGCTCATTTATAATAATAAAGACCTCGAAAATTTTCTGGCACTTTTCTACCAGCTGCCTGACTATAAATAAATAAGTGAACGGTTTAAGCATACTTCGAAACTCAAATTAACATAACAAGGTTTGTCATGTACTCAAGTTTCTGTTAAAATATGTTAGAGGAAATAACACGGAATATCTTGAATTTGACTAAATTCTGTTTTTCTTAGCTCTTAAATATTCAAGTCTAGCTGCTCTATTTATTTCTCTAACACGAATATGTTCCGTTTTTAAAAATTCTTTTCGAAATACTAATTAAATAAAATTCTCACTGAAGAAATTTCGGAAAAGATCATTTTCATAGTCTTGTTTTCTTTCCGTTATTTTGGGCTCTTTAATAATTTATAAGCTCCCGATGTTTCCTTTGATCCGCCCACTCAAAGTAGTCAAGGCATGTTCAAATTTTCAAAACTTCAAGAATAATAAAAGGATAAAAAAAGTACTTTTATATTTATTTTTAAAATAGTGTTTCATCTTGGTGTCTGTTTATTTAGATATAACATTAGTCATCTAGAAATATAAATAAAATACTGAATCTTCATCATCTTATTAATTAAAAAAATAATTATTTTATTCCTTATAGATATGAAATCCCGATTTTTTTTCTGACAGTTTATATTTAAAAGTATCAGTAGATAAAAAAAATAGTCTTATGTAAGATAACCTTTATAAATATAAATATATCATTTATATTTAAAAAATTAAATTCAACATTATTATATCATGACAAAATATTTATAATTGCAGAATTCAGACTACGTAGACTAAGCAATAGTTTTGAAGGTGTTTAGGTCGCTAATTGATTAAATACTTTTATTTATAAAGCTGCCAAATAAATAAATTACTAAATAGTAAGGTCATTATAAAGTTTTGTCACATTTATATCCCGTTTCATTATGTTCACATTACTGTTATACTGTTTACCAATAGAGACAATCTGCTCAAATATTATTGTATACAAATGTTAATAATGTTATGTATAGATCTGCTAAAATAATATAGTTTTTAATTATTTAGCTATTAAATAGTAACCAGATATTATTAATCTAGCTGGCAAACAGATTTAATAAAATAACCTAAAATGAATATTTGTATTTAACATGTTGATTGAGTAAAAAATGTTCTGAAGCATTAAATTGAATCAGCCAGTTTATCAAAAAAGGCACCTCATAATTTGAATCACCTAGGTAAACTAGGTTCAAAAATATGTCACTGAATATCTGTACTTTATTTGCAATTCTTTTACTGAAATGCTATCATTTTTCTCTCTTTCTGTATCTAAATTAAGCACTTGCTTAGAAACTATTATGTACTAAATATTTACTAAAATGAAAATTAATCTAAAATGAGTTATTAGCATGTTTATTGAGTCAAAAAATGTGATGAAATACTGAACTAAATGAACCATTATATTTAGAAACTCTTCATAATATGCAGTCCCTATGACTGCAAAAATCCTCCAATAAATATTTGTACTTTATTTATAATTCTTTTGCTGATGTTCTGTTTTTATTCCTGTTCTTATTATTTCAAATGAACTTCTGCTTAAATAATATTGTGTACAAGTATTAATATTGTGTACAAATCTGCTTAAAAGATCTTGTGTACAAATGATAATAATATTGTATACAAATCTACTTAAATAATATTGTGTACTAAGTAATAACTAAAATGAGAAAAAGTAATCTAAAATGAATTATTAACATGTTGAGTGAGTGTAAAAATGTCATGAAATACTAAATTAAATCAACCAATTTATTTAAAGAGACACTTTATAATAAACACTGCCTATGACAGCAAAAAGTTTAAATCCGCAAAGTTAATGACCGCAAAAAGTTTAATTTATTTGAAATTCTTTTGAAGAATTTTTTTAATTCTTGTCCTTATTATTTCAAATGAGCTTCTGCTTAAATATTAGTGCATATAAATATGAATAAAACTGTGTACAAATCTGCTTAAATAATATTGTGTACAAATCTTCTTAAATAATATTAAGTACAAATCTGCTTAAATAATATTGTGGACAAATCTGTTTAATTAATATTGTGTACAAATATTAATAATATTGTACACAATATTATTAATTCAAATCTGCTTAAATAATATTGTGTACTAAATAGTAAACTAAAAGGAAAAAAATATTCTAAAATTTGTTATTAACATATTGATTAAGTTAAAAAAATGGGAAGAAATCCGCCATTGAATATTTATTCTTTATTGGAAATTCTTTTTTTATTTTGGTCCTTTGTCCTTAGTCTGAAATAAGCTGCTGAACAAGACTAGAGTTTCATATCTTTAAAAGTGAAACTCACAAAATTGTTTGGCATGAGTCCATGACATTTAGCTGACAGGACGTTAGCCAGCACATCATTATTCAACATGTACATATATCTAAAAAAATCTACAGATCTTGCCTGTATTGTGATTTTTAATTTAAATATTTCTTTTAATTTAATATCTTAACTTTCCTAAAAGTCAATGATTTACATTATAATAATTATCAGTTTCTAAATATTTGAAAATGAATAAATTTGCCTTTGAAATGGGTTTTAAATTTCTCTACTAAAATTATTAGTTAACACAAACTTATTACTCTCATTCTATGGTTAAATTATCAATATTATATTAATAACTAAGCAATAATGATTAATAAAAGTAAATTATTTTTATATGTGTTCACAGGAAAAAAAGGAGTGTAGAAATTTATAAATATACAAACTATCAGTATATATCTTGGATTTTAACAATATATTTCCTCTAAATATCTAGTCTGGTGCATTTAATTGAAATAAAGACCAATATTTTATTATAAATTTATATTTAGGATTGTATTATAAAATAAAATCTTCATTTCTTGTCTTGATGGAACCGCTTCAATTTGAGCTCAAAAATTAATAAAAATCTCATTCATACTAGATAATATAAATTCTTCAGACAAATCTAGAAAATAGATCCCTGTACTGATATTGCATTAGCTACTTCAAATTTTCTTATTTATCGATTCACAAATTTTGGATAGGACAAAATCACATCATTAATAATGAGAAATGAAAAATGAATAAAGATTCATTTTTTTTCGCCATTCTTTTCTGTTTTTAATATTTGAAACATTATAACTACTTCAAAACTGTTAATAGAATATATTATAGAATAAGAATTACAATAACTGTTGATAAGAACTTTATTTCTCTTATTCATCTTATTCTTTTATCATTTCATCCAGTTCTGATGTTTTGAAATTTTAACTCGTTCTTATTACTTCATTGGTCAGGGGAGGGGGGAGGGGATGAATGAAAGATTCATTGGCCTATAAAATTTTAAAGGATCTGTAATTTGTGAAGAGAGAATAAAATTAAAAGTGGAAAAAGTTTCATTAAATAGGCTTTTGTTTGAATAAAGAGAAGAAAATGATGTTATTATCAAAAATTTAGAAGTCAAACCGTAAAGATGAAAAGATAGAAATCTTATACGTAAATTAGAATTTAAATTATAATTTTAATATAGATTATTATTTTAATTAATATTTTATAAGTTTCCTCATCTATACTTATTACGGCTTAATTTTCTTATAGTATAGATTTTAGCTCCTACTGTTTTTAGATTTCACCTTGTCTTTCTTATATTAGATTTTCAAAAAATGCTATGCTTATTATGCATTCTATAGATAATTTTCTGTTGTTTGTTTTTTTAATTTTTTTGTAATATAATCATCCATCGCTATTTGTGACGTAAAATTAACAAAATTCCTGCTCTTTGTGTTTGAGTCATCATCAGATGTATAAATATATACTACTTTCCCTTTCTCACCCTCTGTACATGTGTGTGTGTGTGTGTATGTGTGTGTGTGTGTAATAACCTTGTAAGCGATTAAGTAACAAAGGTTAAGAACTAAGGCCAATTTTTATT
Source organism: Argiope aurantia (assembly GCA_026543865.1). Taxonomy (NCBI): domain Eukaryota; kingdom Metazoa; phylum Arthropoda; class Arachnida; order Araneae; family Araneidae; genus Argiope; species Argiope aurantia. The sequence goes on from JAPMOR010070900.1 coordinate 427,755, forward strand.
ATTTTATATTTTTGCTGATTCATTACTTTCTCAGTTCACATTTACTTATAATATTTTTTTTGGCGATGCATTTATTTTAATATATCACTATTTATTTAAATCCAATTTTAGTTATTAGTTTTGAACT
>JAPMOR010070900.1:443983-482741 GCA_026543865.1 Argiope aurantia
AAAATTCAAAATTAAACTCTTCAATGCTGCCAAGTTTAATTTCATTCACTTTTTCTTTTATTTTAATAAATATTTAAGAATGCTTTAACGATATTTTCCCAACAAACTTTTAATTGCTTTTTTTTTACACTTATGCGCTATTATTCGGGTATTCTTTATATTTTATGTGTCCCTGTTATCACTACTATATAATTAAAATGAAAATTTAAAACTTAAGCAAAAGTAGACGAATTTAACCTAAAAAATTATATTTTAGGCAATAGCATTGTATTTCGATATTTCAGAGAACTCCAGGGCCCAAGAAGTTTAATCCCCAGATCAGTATATTTCCTAGAATATTAGAGATTCCAGAAAAATGTTTATAAACCACAGAGAATATTTTTTTAAACTCAAACATTCAATGAATTGCACTATTGGCAGATAATATAGATTCATATATTAGAGGAGTAACAACTCCATTAATACAAAAAAAAAAAGCTTGAATAATTTAAAATCACTTACTTTGCATGATTAATTATGGCTTTACATTATGATTATTTTCATTACAATCATAATTTTGAATTAATTTGTATAAAGTTCAATAAATTAGAAAAATATAAAAACAAACAAATATGCACAATATTCAAATGATCATTTCAAACAATACTAAACACGTTAGAAAAGCACATTTCAGTTAAATATGTAAATAAACAGACGATATTCTTTTGTTTTTCAACAAGGATTTCGTAGAATCTATAATAATGTTTGCACATTTTTAACAAGAAAAACATTAAGTAAAACTGAATAATATAATTAATTAAAAAATATTTACATATATATATTTTAAAAGACATGGAAACCACAGAAAATATCTTGATGAAATAATAAGAAGAATAAAAAGATTTTGATTATATTTCCGGACAAAACAAACATACCATCACTCAAAAACAATTATACTGTAATACTTCCCTATAACACAATGTATATATTGTAGGGAGTGAATGTATTCATGTATATACACTGTATGAACGTATGTATATATATGCATCAGTGTTCTTTAGCATTACTTTAGCTATAAAATCAATGTTTTGAACTTGAATAAATTAAATTCCTTTCAGTAATGTAACATGGAAAAGACCGATTGTATATTTCAGACAATATAAATAAATGGAAAAAAAACTATCTAATGTTAAATTTCTGAATGCATGAAAGTATATATATATATATATATAAAGATATATATATATATATAAATTTTATGACATTAATTAGGAAAATACAAAACGATAATAATAATAAATTTTAGATTAATATAATCAAAAGGTATTCTCCATAGGAGCAAAAACATACGAATTCTGATCACATACTTTTTTTAAAGAGCACCCAAATGAAAATGGGGCTATATTTCTAATGGCATTATTTTCTGCTTAATTGAAATTTGTACAAAAGTTAATGTACAACAGAGATCAAAAAGTATCCGGAATGATAGCATAAAACCAAAAGGATCAATATGTTGATCAAAATGTAATGCATATCTTTCAATGTAGTCTCTTTCGATTCAATGTACTTCTATTAACATTTTTGCCATTCCTTTTAAATATGCCTCAAATTTATCTTTGTGAAATGCCTTCAGATTTAGTAAAGAATTTCCTTTTATCTGATTAATGGAAGGAGAAATTGCGGATAAGAGAAACTATCACACGGTGCTCTATCTGGTGAATACGGAGCTTATTGAACCGCATTTGATAATTTTTTATCAAACATTCACGAATATTAATGTCATTGTGAAAAGACTCATTTTTTTTCGCGAAGTACTTAAGGTATTCCATTACAGTTATTGTTGTTTTCCATATTTTCCATATAGAAATAGAATAACTTTAATAATAATAGTTAAATAAAAATCATCAACCACCAATTCTCTGATCTGATTGGCATGTTGATGATAAAGCGAAATAATTTATCTTATAGAGCATTTATTTTATTTCTATTAATTTTTTCACTTTCTATCATATTTATTTTATTTCATTGATATATTCTGAGATTATAGTTCAGACCTTGAATTAAACATTTATTTTATGCAAATATTTAGTTCAGTTTTTCCCACAATTAATAACAAATTTATTATATTTTCACATATTCATGATTATATCTTAAATAATTTTTATATTAAAAAGAAATTACATCAAGTAAAATAATTTTTATCTTTATTTTAAAGAGATGAGATTACGTTGAAAAACTGCCAACAAAGAAATTAATACTTAATTTTAATATTGCTTATGAAAATCTACAGAATAATTAATAAGTTGAAATGAAACAGATATTTTTTAATTTCTTAGATTTGCAGTTTCTTTATAGATTTTGGTTAAAAAAACTTGAGTAAACTCTACGAAAAAGGATTTTTTATTACGCCACTGAATCTCCTCCCTCTGACCTTTATCAACAAAATTCCCCCAAATCAAATATCTGAAGGATATCTCCATAATTAAACATTTATTTCATGTAAATATTTACTTTAATTTCTCTCACAATTGAGAGCACATTTATTATAGTCTCCCGTATTCATAATTATATTTCAAATGCATTTTTGTATTATAAAGAAATTACTTCAAGTAAAACCATTTTTATCTTTATTTTGAAAAGATGAAATTATGTTGAAAAAAAGGTTAACTAAGAAATTAATATTTAATTTTAATATTATTCATCAAAATCTGCTGAATAAATAGTAAATTGAAATGAAACAGAATTTTTTTTCCATTTCTTAGGCTTACAATTTTTCATAGCATTCTGGTTAAAATATCTTGAGTAAACTCTACGAAAAAGGATTTTTTTCATAACGCCACTGAATCTCCTCCCTCTGACCTTTAACAGCAAAGTTTTCCGATTCTCCATTTCTATCAAAAGAGGTGAGGTGAGGGTGCAATAAAGTACAGTACACTGCCGAGTATCCGATTCGCGGATATCCGGTCTAATTTTCTTTCATCGTAATTAAATGGGAAGGCAAGATGTAGCATCGATAACATTACCAAGGCATTGATTGGAAGCGGGCATCTGCTACGATCCTCCTGTGTGTCGTGTGCAAAATACAAGTTGTGACAAGAAAAGAGCAGCGTTCTTCTCGTTATACATTGTTTCGTCAGTGCGTAATAGACCTCACTTGTCGCTGTTCCTGATTATAACTACATAGTACATATAGTATTCGAAAATTGTTCTTGTGCTTAATACTTTTTTAAGTATACCACAATGAAGGTCACAGAATTTATGTTAAAATATGAACAGTTTATATTCTTGCTTTTCCTCTAACAAATTCTCGAAACGTGCAGTGCAGTACATAAACATATATAAACTACGAGTACAGAGCCTTTTATTTTAACTCGACGCGTTACCAGCAACTTCTTCTATGATTAACTTGGCCCCGACTGCGTCCACATTCTACGTGACTTGAGATAAATGGAGGGCTTAGTACTCAATAAGAAATGAGAAAATACGTATTATAGCAGTGGGTTTTGGCGTTGAAACTTTGTCTTCTGATATAAGTGAGCAAAGAAATGAATTCATAGAACTCCGGCATATCCGACATTTTTATTATCCGGCCTAACCTTCCACCACATTAAGCCGGATACTTAGGTGTGTACTGTGTATTTAAAAATAGACATTCACTACTTCTTTGTAAGCATTTTGTTGTTGTCGTTGTTGTTGGTGGTTTTTTGATCTCCAAAGGAGCCTTATCTCCATGAAGTAAGACGGAGGGGAATCTTTTGTTGGACTGTGCACTACGTGAAAAATAACCTTGTAACAGTGATTCCACTAAACAGGCTTAGATAATCCAACTTTTATAAGGAAATGTGTTTGTGACATCGATATTTATTATTGAAAGAAAATTTCATATGCAATTGAGTATGTATAGCGTAGTTCTGTTTTCTGATGACGCAGTGGGTTGAATCATGACCATGTGAAGACAGTTGATATGCCATAAATAAGCAAGTGACCCTTAGTCATTAAAGTACACTACGTCCTTCACTTGGTAAGTAAAGTCATTTGGTACACTAAGCCGTTGTTTTAATTATTTTGCATATGCTTCTAATTTTGGTGTATTTTCTTTTATACGTATATATTACTTCATTGTACCATTAGCTCGATTATAAATTTTCACTGACTATTTTGGATAGGGCAATGATATTCAATAAGTAATTCATACTTAAGTAATTTTAAATTAGTGTTTGTATGTGCATATTACTTCACTTAGTGTTTACACATTGTACTTTTGTTGCTCAGCTAGATTGCGAGTTTACACTGGCTGTTTTGGACGGGACAATGATACTTACCAAATAAATCACACTTATGTAATATGAACTTGGTATTCGTAAGTGCATATTACTATAGTGTATTATAGTAATATTCACCTACATAATATGTAGTATATATACTATATATTATAGAAATATATACTATAGGTGTATTATGTATTATAGGTTTATTATATTCGTTTAGTGTTTATACCTGTATATTACTTCACTTTGTTTTTATACATGCATATTTCTTCATTTTACCTTGTTATTTAACTGAATTGCTAGTTTTCATTGACTTGATTTAACCAATGAAATGATAATCCCTGACAATGATATTCAAAAAGTAAATCATACTTATATTATTATAAACTAGCCGCCTTTGATGACCAGCTGGTTCGCCAATCTTAATGTTCGTTTAAATTTTAATAATTAAATATTTTATGCAATTCCTACTTTAATAGATTCTTCATCAAAATATTTTAAAACTTCTTCATAGTCATATAATTCACTCATAATATTATAAAGGCCTTCAGTCATAACGTAATATGTATCTCTCTAATTTTCTGTTAGCTCCCGTAGAATTTATGCTTTAAATTAAAGTGGAAAGAATTAATCTGCAATTAATATAATAATATTTTTTACTGAAACAAAGCATTTTTTTATAATATGATTACTGATAACAGAGTCACTGAGCGTTTAAACTTGATGGGCACTAAAGAATATCTTTCTTAATTTATGTAATATCTCAAGAATTTGTCAACAAAATTTTCTCAGATTCATCATGACCAGATCGATTAATGAACAATGTTTAATTTTAAATGCATCAAACACTAAGAAAACAAAATGAATCGTTTAAAATAATCGTTCGAAAACAGGTTTAGAAAAACTACTTACAAAACGATGTACTTAAAACTATAAGCATATACAAAAAATATATAACTAACATAAATACAATTTATTTATAAAAGCATGCAACTAACCTAAAAATAATTTAAATCAAGAATTATCGGTTTATAATATTGTCAACAATCAGTACACAATGCGCATGCGTGAATTTTCAACTCCAGTAACGCAAATGCGTGAATTTTTCTACGGCAGTTGGGGTAACGCTATGCAGATTAGACATTTTTTATTTTCTTTATACTGTGTTATTTTAATTCAAAAGTACTTCAGAATGAATCTGAAAGATCGATTAATTAACAATGTTTAATTTTAAATGCATCAAACATTAAGAAAATAAACAGAATCGTTTGAAATAATCGGGCGAAAAATGTTAACCCTAGCCACATTACTGTTGAGAAAAAAAAACTGAAGCCTTACTCATTTGGCGGTGGGGGAAATGGATGATTGTTTTGGCGGGAAAGTTAGTTTTTAATTAATAATTAAAATTCTAATTAAAAATTCAAAAAAAGGGATCCCAGGTGCACATTTCCGACCTCTAAGGTATACATGTAAAAAATTTGGTAGCTGTAGATCAAATGGCCTGGTCTGTAGAGCGCCTACATACACAAACACAAACATTGAGCTTTATATACGTATAGATATGTGTTTGTACTTGTATATTACTTAATTTAGTGTTTACACATTGTACCCTTATTACTTAGCTATATTGTGAGTTTTCACTGTTGTTTTGGCCGGGACAACAATACTCATCAAATAAATCACACTTATGTAGTCTGAACTTGGTGTTCATAGGTGTATTATATTCCCTTAGTGTTTATAATTATATATTAGTGTTTATATGCATATATTACTTCACTTAGTGTTTATACGTGTTTATTATTTTACTTTGTTTTTATACTTGCATATTGCTTTATTGTACTCTTGTTCCTTAGATAGATTGATAGTTTTGAATGGATTGCTTTGGCCGGGAGAATGATACACCCCATCCTTGAGAATGATATTCAACGAGTAAATTACATTCATTGGGGCAAAAATCATTACTTCATCTGAAATCTGCTCAACATAACTTTTAAATTGATGTTTTTTTGTTGTAAATGCTTCTAATTTGGTTTAAGAGTACATGTTATTTTATTGCTTACTTCTTTAAAATGATGTGTTTATTGCTGCTTATATACATGTTTTATGCATGATATGTGCATACAAATTATTTATTAGTCACCTTTGATGACCAGTTGGTTAGCCAAGAATATTGGTTGTATTTCATTATAGCTATATTGCTTACATATAACTTCATGATAATGATTCCTTCAAACTGCCACCCATTAAAGCCGTGATATTTTAATTGCCTTGCATACGTTCTGTGAATGCTGTATATGGACCTTTCTGATGGAAACCAGCCTCATGATAAACACGCTATTGAAAACGTAAATGTTCTGGTAATCTATCTTACAAATTTCGCTGAACTGTAACTTCACTTTCGTATCCGTCTTTTAAGCTACACAGATATTACACAGAATCCTTCCTCTTTAGCTTTCAACAGTGAAGGTAAATCATGTGATTAAATATTTGATGAAGTATTAACAGCAGTTTAAATTTCATGGCAACAATATAATTTATTGTTGGAAACTAAAAAAAAAACTTTTTCTTAGAATTGCCAAAATGCAGCAAAAGTTTGTTAGATTACTAAATTAATATCATTAAAAAGACAATTTTTTCAAATTTTAAAACGGTGTAAAAATTATTTTTATTCAAATATATCTTCGGAAGTTATCGCCATAAAACACTAAAATTCAGTTTAATTTTTAATTAAATTAAATTTTAAAAACTCTCTCCTAGGTGCTCATCTTTCCCCTCCAAGGCATATGTGTGTATCTGTTGATCCAACAATCTGGTCTGAAGAGCGCCAACACACACACAATCATCTTTATTATTAAAAGAGATTGCTCAGCAAGATTGCTAGTTATCTTGGCCGTTTTATCGGAATAGTGACAATCAGTCCATCTTTGACCATACCAGTAATTTCACACTCCCATAGTTAGATACATTCTAACTAAAGTCTTCTATCCGATATATAATTTTTTTAAACAGATCTCTGACAAGTTGACAACCACAGTTGTATCTCCTGCCAATTGTGTCAGTAATATTAGAACGAGGAAGCGCTTGCCCATAAATCTTAATCACTGTCGCTCATACTTCTAAAAATCCTTTTGTCTCGGGCGCATTTTTCCGCGGTGACTTATCCAGGGCAAAACATTAGAGAAAAATGCTGCGTAGTCGGTTGGCAAGAATTCCGTTCACACTCGCCAAGTTATAAATTGCAATTACCACAAAGGATTGTGTAACGAATCCTTCCAAGGGTTGATCACCTCACCCAGATCACTAAAGTCTTAAGACTAAATAAACTTACCCAGTGATCTGCAGCGAAGCGATTTATTCGAAGAATGCTGGCATCTCAAAACGTGACAAAGTCTGAATAGCTGGTTGAATACCTGCGGTACACAATTGATGAAATAAGCTTCATCTTGACAACTGTTATCAATGAAAAGGCATTGTTCTGTACTTGTTCAGGATGACGCAATGTGATATGTGTACACTTTGGCACGTGTTGTGTGTGTATGAACCTTTTTGCAGTACCTAAGCAGGTTCAAATAACCGTTAAGATCAAAATTGGGAAGCAAGCCATGAGTAAGGCAATTAGCGATTAAACAATAAAAAAAAGATTTTTAATGAGTCTGTTGCTCCTCAGACTTAAAAGATATATATATATAATAGATATCCATTCACTTTCTAAAAAATATTTCAGCTATTTTTGTTGTAAGCTTAAACAGAATAACAACTTTAATTGCTTAAGATGCATCTTTTAATACGGCTTGATGCAACAAGTTTTTGATTAATCAAACATTTTATCCTGCATTGTCCAATGCGTAATTTAGAACTTTCTAAATTAATATGCATTTCTGGTCACTGCAGGCATGGTAATCTATTCAAAACTTCATTACAAGCAAACAGAACTTTGCATATACTATCCCCCGTTTTTCTAACGTTTTAGACATTTTTTAACGTTAAATAAGCTAAAATTTAAGATAATAAAGCACAAACATCGCTTTAAACTCACAAAAATAATGTTTGAGAAAATTGATTTTTCAGTAACACGGTCGTTAGTATTCAAAATTTATATTTGAAAAATAACGCATATTATTTAAGCTGTACGTAGTTATCATTTAAACTGTACTTTTGTAAAACATTTGAAATTTACATTTACCCATTCTCATGCATTTGATCACTGAAATATATTTTCTTCATTAGAGATTATATATGTAATGACAATCTTACTGGATTATTTCGATGAATGCCACACTAATACGAAGCAACACTAATAAGAAGAAAAATTGAAACTTTACTATACAAAAAGATTTTTTTCATTCAAAGATAATGCTTATACTCTGCTAAAAATAAAATTATGGAAAAAATTTTGTTTCAATTACAGCTTTTGTAAGTCAATACGAGGAAATCATTATTTTTAAAGGAAGTATAAAAAAATTCCACTTTTCTTTTTAGATGATCTTGAAAGATAATAAAAATTGTACCAGATAATTATAGAAAAATAATAAATATAAAAAAAACTTTAAAATAATTTTTATTTGTATATTAAAAAAGTGAAAAAAATTATCAAAAATCTGAAAGTCAAATCAAAAATTATAAAAACACTTGCGCCTCAGATAGAAAAGTTTTAAGTCAATAAAAATTATAAATTTATTTTTTGTGATTTTTAACTTTTAATTGCAGTTTTTGGTTGTGAATCTTATTTTCATGTGACGATTATTAGGAAATTTCTGTTTCTTATTATTTTCATTTTAACTTTATATCCTTTTACTATTATTTTCTGAAACTTATACTATTTTAGTTTTTACTTCCAGATTTTCATAATTTGTAAATGTAATATTTTAGTAGAATAGTAAATACTCTATCTTGTGTTAGTAATATTCCTATTCTAAGAATAATTTTTAATTATCCTTTTATAATATCCTTTATTCCTTATTTTAAGGTTTAATGAAAAATTTGAATATTTCAATAAAAACCATAAAATAAGGGGAATACTGATATAAATATTCTATTGGAATTTTATATCAGTATTTCCTCCTTGGAATTTTGTAATCAGTTGGAATTTCAATCCCGTTTATAATACATTTTAATTTTCAATTAATACCCAAGAATTGTATCTTAATTTTTTTTAACATAATATTGCTTTAATTTTGTTTAAGAAACATTACTTTCGATTTTTCATTACATTAACATTACGGTTTTTAAATATTTACGTTTTTATTATTTTCTGATAGTATATTTCATAATATATTTCATATATTATGAAATATATAGTATATTTCATAATCCGTGGCTATAAATAACAAGGAGTCTAAAATTATTTTTTATTTTTAATTAACTAGATATTAAAAATTCATGAAATTAATTTTTAGCTAACAATTAAATCATTCTAACTATAAAAAATTATTCTAAACTATAAAATTATTCTTTTTTTTATATTCTACCAATAGTTATACAAAATTCAGAGCTCCAGAGGAATAAGAAAGTGAGTGAAAAATCAGTTACAAAATTCCACTTTTAAAAATCCTGTGGATTCAAATAGAATCATTTAAATTGAAAAATAGAAAAAAAATGAAATTGGAACCAATAAATTATAAGAACAAACGAATATAAAATTCAATATTTCTTTTCTGTTATAATAACATTACTCAAATTTTGTGACTAAGCACATTTAGCATTACTATTATTAATTAGCTATCTACTGTGATCAATAATAATATATTTTATTTTGTAAGAAACAAGAAAACTCGCAACCACTGAAAAAACTATTAATAATGGCATCAATTCGAAATAATTAACCAACGAGAATAGTCTCCCCAAAACTTTCTCGCATTTTTCTAATAAATTTGCCATGCCAGGAAACGACGTGCATAATATTGGCTTATAATAGTTAATGAAATATTAACTTTTGACACGAATTCAACATTTTTACTGATATCATATCATTCTTGAAGAGTTATTTAGTGATTAATCCCAGGTATGCGGTTAATATCATCCGGAAATCGAATTTGTGCTTTAGACAAGTTTTTTTTCTTCAATAGATTGGAACGAAAATATCACACAAAACTGCCCTTTTATTCACAAAATCCCATACCTAATATTATATATTAAAGTTACTGAGTTTTTAAACTATAACGTTAACAAGCTTCTGAAAGTACAGACCAATAAACATCCAACACGTTTTGTTGTTGTTTTTGTCTCACACTTTAATAGCTGTCGATACTACCCATGTTCAATCTGTGTACCGAAACTTATCTATCTAGCTTTCTCCATTTTGTAGTTATCATGTTAACTTATATTTGAACAGCCGGACAGATGAACTTCCTCTGAACATATTTGAATCAAAAGTGGAACAAAAATCAGCAAATTTGGTGTAAAAACCGTATACCAAATTTCAACAGTCTAGAGTATTTATTAAAGACAGACAGACATTTTCCAAAAATGTGTTTTTTGAACTCAGGAACATCTAAACCTTGGAGATTCTTCAAAATCAAGAGATTACTATACTTTCTCTGTACAACACATACGAGAAAGTGGAAAGTATGAAATTTTTTGCACTGCCTTAAACAATAAACAACTTCCTTTCTTTAAAATGCAATAGCTATTTCAAATCTTTCAAATGAAAATTCAATTTTTACAGCAGAAATGGCGGCATCATTTTGGCATGCTAATGAAAAGTTATTGCCTATTGGAAGATGAAATATTTTCATTGTTTGATGAATCGCCAATTACTTACCAGACGGAAAATTCACCAATTGCTAATGGAATCACCGCCGTTACGTCATTCAGGATATTTTTCACCAGTAAATGGAAAATATTGATACTAATAAAAGAGAAGTCGATTCATTTTCATTTGTCAGCATCATGATACAACGGAGATTGTAGAAATACTCGTTCATTAAAAATAGAGAAATCTCGGTCAAAATAATCATTTAAATGGAAATTTTTTATGCCTAATTCTGCTTATAATGATTTCGTATTTATTTTTATACTTATATTATTACATATGCATTTATTTTTATACTTATAAGTATAAAATGCTAATGTTATATTTTAGATATTTTGAAAAGATTCCATTACATTGTAATAGTTAGTTTCCAAAATAAAAAGCTCCTGCTCTTTAATGAAAGATTTGGTGCAATGATATTTTCAAGATTTCTCAATCTCAAAAATTTAAAACTCAATAAAAAATTTTCTTCATTTCGTTAAAAACACAACAGATTTAAAAAAATATTTTATAAAATAAGATATGAGACTCCCACTCAAAGAAATAATGCTTTATACTCAGTACACATTTCGATATATATAGGGAAGCCCAAAATTAACTCAAGATTTGAATTTGTCACTATTCATAAAGTGTTGTAAAAATGTTCTTAAAGTGTTGGCAAGCCTATTACTGTTCTTAAAGTGTATAAGTAAAGTGTTGGCAAGCCTTGGTTCCAAATTCTACTCATTATATATCAAACTTCTATGCTTTAGATTGAGGCGATATGGGATGCTCGAAGGATGAGAGAGGATAGAAGCTGGGACCTTTTGGTTAGCAGTCCAGTAACTTAACAATTTTACCAAAATGATCGTCCGGGTAGAAGAGTTGTTAACTGGCTTATATGCTATTCACCACAGTACTCTCCCTCCAGTGAGTCGGAGGTGAGACGAACGATTTGGATGTTGAGTGGTGATGTAATATTATCTGTTGGCTTAATGGGCCGGTACCCAGTTAAATAGCGCCAAGCGTCTGTGGGTACTAATGCGCCAAGTGTGTCTGGCGACTTTGGGTTGCTGCGTCAAGTGAGTCTGACGACTTTGGTTGGGGGTAGATGGCGCCACAACAGCTGTACGAAGGTTCAAGGTTCATTGTCCGAGGTCACCAATGAGGCGATAAGTAATGTGCGAGGATAGGAGAGGATAGAACCTGGGACCTTTTGGTTAGCAGTTCAGTAACTTAACAATTTTACCAAAAACGATCGTCCGGGTAGAAGAGTTGTTAACTGGCTTATATGCTATTCACCACAAGATATCCAAATTGCTACCAAAGTTTATCCATCTAGCTCTTTCTTTTTGTAATCATCGTGTTCACTGGCATTCGGAAATACAACTTTCCTTGTATGCAATTCATTCAAAATTTTATTGGAGGAGTATAACAAATTTCTCATGTACATCGTTGAAGAGTGCGCTATTTAATTAATATTTCTCATTATTTTTGTTCATTAAACAAATTAAAAGCCGTGGAGGTGGTCTCCTTCAAACTTACTGCCATACTCCCCAATAAATGTGTTATCCCTCTTCCCCGCACAAAATTGTGGACATGAGAAAAAATCACAAATCCCCTTGTTTGTCATTGTCAAACAATAATATTGATACTTGCTGTGCATCTATAAATTTTATTTAACCACATGGTATTTAGATATTTTTGACGATAAATTTTTGGCTTGCAATTGATACATAAATTACATATGCAATCTAGAAAATCAACTATGTATTTTGAACCAAAATCTAATATACAGTTACAATTCTAATCACAAGACCACATTCCTAAATGGTTATGTTTTTGAGTTTTTCCCTTTGCATTCATAAAAATGTACAGATTGACAAACGGCCAATTCTTTGATGGCCATATTTTAGAGGCTACACCTGTGTGCCAAATTTTATTGGTCTAGCTCTTAGCCTTTTATAGTTATCTAGTTTTCTGTTCTCAAATAGCAAGTCAGAATAGCTATATTACTTACTCTGGGTGTAATATATCGAATATTACATTCGATATATATCAAAATTCTAATGAAATTTCTTTTGAAAATGTCGTTCAATATTTGACAGAAATGTAGAAATGTGGTGTTAAGTCTATGTATGAAATTTCATACATCTAGCTCAAACATTTTTTGAGTATCGTGTTGAAAGAAAGACATGCAGACCTAATTCCAAAAATATATTTTTCGTACTCATGGAAGTCTAAAACGTGGATATTCGCAAAAATTTCGAATTCGAATATTTTGATGAATACAATACTTTCTGTTTTTATATTTCGTATAAGTTCGAATATTTTGATGAATACGATATTTTCTCTTTGTACATTTCGTATACGAAAAAGTAAAAAAAATTCATCAGTCAATAAATATAATATGCCATGATTCATTAGCTTAAGAAAATTATAGTAATTAATAATATAAAGTTAATTCGGACAGTATACAATATAATTCTGTTTCTGAATAGTAATCAATGAAATTCCCTTTATAAAAACAGAGTAATATACTTTTTATCATTTTGATGAGAAAATATTAGAAATTAAAATTTTAGTATTTGTTTTATAGACAGATAATGAGTTCAGCTTGGGGAATATCCCTTAATAAAGAATTAGCTGTGTGTTATTTTTCCAACGGTCTACGTAATATCAAGTCTTTCTGAGAGGATGAGGGCAACAAACACACACGGTATTCAGAGAGAGAGTGAAAGAAAAAGAAAAGAAAAAAAAAAAACTACTAGCCTTTGTGGTCCAAAATTGTTGACCTACGTAGGTATATAAAATTTTCACATACACACCCCGGTTCGTGGGTTAAACAGATCCTCAAAATCAGACTTCTCCGATCAGGATTTAGTCACAAAACTGCCGTTTACTTTGATGAAGAAGGATAGATTAATATGATTTATTTTCTTAACATTAAATTTGGATTTACATTATGCATGATAAAAAAAATATCAAAATAATGCAGCATGAAAAATATAATCTCTATTAAACAAATTGATGACATTTATTTTATAAAAGAAACACAGAATCGCAATAAGAAACACAGAATACATGAAAACAGAAAATCGTGCTGAAAAAAGAACGTAACTTCTGTTTGAAGTCATGTGAGTATTGTATTTTTGAATTAAATAACTTAACAACCAATAGAGACATGATTAATCAATTGACAGCCAAAAATTAACTTTGAGTTGATCATCGTTGTGTACTTTAGTAATTAAGAATGATTAAAGAAAAGATTCCCATATTGAAACGAATGTATTTCATCTGAATTGAAAAGATCGGGTTGTCAAATAAAAAGTAGTAAATAAAATTGCCTGGATATTTCATTGCAAATAAATTAAAAATATAAAAGTTACACATAATTTCGAAAGTAATACTCTTTAACTGCAAAAACAAAACCGAAGAGTAAAGTAAATAGTTACAAATCTTTATAAGAAACCTTTAAAATAGAATTAATTTATCATGGCTATACATGTTTTTATTTTCTCCGATTTAGATAATGGATAGGAAAATCTTTTAGACATCTAAATCGATGCAACTCTGTGAACCTTTGTTTCAAATAATCAAATATGCAAGTTGGTACTTTTCCAACGAAAACATCTGGGTGTGCACCCCATTCCACTCCTGCCTAAACATTACACAAAATGAAATATTTGTTTATTTATGACTCGAACATCGAAACTACAAAACGAAAAGTCCGACGGCTAAGGAAATACACAGAAAATCGTAAAATATTTTTCTCCGAAGTAACACTGGAATATGTGGGCGTCTGTACATAAAATATTTTTTATCATACTTTTACTCTTTGAATGCTCTTTTTCCAGAGGAAAAGTCGAAAGTTCTGCAAACGTGAACATATATGTCTAAAAAGGTAGTTTAGTCGGAAAGAAGTTGCTAGCAAGAGTGGTGATTTCTATTTTTCGACAAGATTTCTCAATCTCTGAAAATCTAATTTGGATCTTGTAATTGTTCCAAATTACTCTTTGATGCTCGAAGTCACTTTCGGATTACTTTTATTTTGCTACTTTTTTTCTTTTCAGTTTTTTTTCTAGCAACATGCAGTACTAAAATTATACCACTACGCTACGCTCACAAAACCTTGTACACGCTGCCAAGAATGACTTTATTTACTTTTGTTTTTTTGGCGACGTATTGAGTAGAAGTATCTGGCATCGGTTCAATTGTAATTGGATTTTACGAGCTTGCAATCTGGCATCGACGATCGCCTGGAATCACCATTAATGCGAGATTTCTATTTATTTGTTTTATTTTGACTGCTCAGATGTAAAATATCTCATAAAAAGACAACTTGAACTCCAAGTGAATAGGGGGAAAAAAAGAAAGGAAAGAAAAAAAATTGGAACATCTTTAAATTGAAATGGGTGCAAAAAATATGGCTCAGGTGGAATTATTCTAGAAAGTTAATTGCCGAATAAAGTGTTCTAGAAAAAAAGATAATTGCCGAGACAGAATTCTGATTAACAGGACAACTTCCCTCAACCACTCTTTTTTTTTTTCTATCCCATTTTTGCAAAGAAATTAACTTTCTTTTTATGTATATCTAATTAATAGCATCTTTACATGTCTGATAATATTTGTACGCATCACTAAAATTTGTTGCGCACAGCTAAAAAAAATTTTTCAAACAGTTTTCTCATATTTTAGTACAGACATATAAAAAAAAAACCACGATTTTCTTTTTTTGAATATGAAAATGTAGAACAAAAATACTTTCATCAATACTCTAGTCAAAACGAAAATACGTTAAAGCTGGCTGTAATTCGAATAAAAAAAGAATTTCAGACGATTTTAACATATTTAAATGCTAATTATTATTCAAGATTTATATAGCTTTTTTCAATGGGTTAAAAAAGCTTAAAAATTTAAACTAATTAGAAATATTTGATTATCAATAATTATCTCGCTTTGTACAGATCAATTTCTTAAATTTCGGCTTAAGTGAAATGATAATGTGGAGAAAAAAAAATTCAAAGCGCAGGTAATGGAATCAATTCATGAGTGCTTATGTAACAAATATAATTAGATGACATGTAGCATCTAATTGTATATTATCTAAAACTGCGATTGATTGTCCTTTACACCTGCTTATATGCACAACACTATGGGAAAAAAAGAATACAAAGTAATAAAATTATAAAAAAGAAACACTGGGAGTGGTCCCCTCAAAACTTTCTCGCATATTCTCTAATAAATTTATCATGCCAGAGAAAACCTTACATGGCACTGGCGTTGGCATACAATAGTTACGGAATTGTAATTTTTGGCTTGAATTTAGCCTTTCTACTGAATCTATCGTGTGATACTTGTCGAATTATTTGGCGATAAATCTCTGACGTGCGTTAATAATAGTCACAAAACGAATTTGTGAATTAGACACGTTTGGCCTCAACCGATTGAAACAAAAATTTGGCACAAAACGGCACTTTTAGTCACAAAATCACATATCAAATTTAATATATTTAAGTTACACATTTTTGAGTTATCGCTTTTACATACTTCTTAAAGTATAGATCGATAGACAGTCAACTCCCTTTTGAATTTGACCCAAGATTTGATCAGTGTCTATACTAAAAATGTTAAATATGTGTACCTAATCTTATCTATCTAGCTCTCTTCGTTATGTAGTTATTGTTGTTAACTTATAATCGAACTCCTGGACATCCACTGAACAGATTTTACTCAAAATTTGATAGAAATCTGCAAATCTGTTATAAAAACCGCATACCAAATTTCAACCGTCTAGCTCAAATAATGTTGGAGTTATCATTGTCACAGAAACACGGACGATCATTTTCTAAAAATGTGTTTTATTAACTCAGGAAGGTCTAAAACATTAAGAATCGTCAAAATCTCGAGTTCGAATTTTTTTGACGATTACTATCCTTTCTCTGTACTATGCATACAAGAAAGTTAAAAAAAAAAAAATGGCTTTGAGATTCTGACGAATTTCTACGTTTCTAATTTTTATTTTGATTCGATTTTTTTTCCGGAATTATATGTCTGTAAACACTATAACTTAACTAGCGGGAGTGACTCACCCGAAATTTTCGCACATACTCTTTAATAAAGATGATATCCTCTCTCTCCATTCTCATAAAAATGGGAAATTTAAATGGTCTACGCCAAAAGTACTCCGATTTTTATTTTTAAAGTCCAATACACAAGCGCTTAGTGTTTTTTTTTGTAGATAAATTATAATGTTTATAGACATTCTAACATATTGTTACAGATTATATAATGATGAAAACCTAATATTTCTTCGACATTTTTTTTTTCAGCTTGAAACTAAATTTGTACACAAAACTAAAATTTTAATTTAAAAATTCGCATTTCGAATTTCGTTTATATTAATTACGTATTTTGAACTTTCACGTTTTCATACATGCACTTGTATAGACAGTCAACACGTGGACATTTGTGATTCAATATTTGACACGGGTATATTTTTAAGATACTAAAACTGTGTACCAAAATTCTTGCATCCTACTCTTTGCGTTTTTATTAGTATCGTGTTCACTTGCACTGGGATAGATATACAAACTTCCTAAGGAAGGATTTTTCTTTTTTAATATTTGACAAATATCTGCAAATTAAGATCATGTATCAAATCTAATCAGTTTAGCTCACAGCATTTTTGAGTTGTCGCTTACATAGACAAATAATTCTTTTTTTTTTTTTTTCTTTTTGGACACAGGGAGTTTTGAATCGAGGAGATACATGAAAATCTGGCTGTCGAAGGCTTTGACGATGATAATATTTTTTATTTGCACACTTCATATGTAGGAAAATAACAATCAAGCGGGAAAGAAGAATTAAACTTAATATATAGTTTTGTCACCAGAATTGCAGGTATATCTTTGTAAAATGGTTTATATTTCTCGATTCTTATACATGTGAAAAACTTTATAACCAGAGGGAGGGGTCTCCTCTAAACTTCATCGAATACTCCCTAATAAAGGTGTTATCCCACAGAACGCCTTGCACAACATAGGCGTACAATAGTTCAGAAATATTGACCTTTAGCGGGAATGTTGCATTTTAACTGAATCTATTTTGTCCTCCTTTGCGAGTTATTTGATGTGTGGTGAAGCTTATGAGCCAGATAACAGAGACGGGACACGAGTAATTACTTTTGCCTTGTGGTCTTGTTACTCGGCTGCGAACCACAAGGTCCCATGTTCTGTCCTCGCTCATAACAATCCGCTACAGGTGATTAATCTCTAGCATGTGGTTAATAGTATCCGAAAATCGAATTTGTGTTTTAGATGCGTTTTTCCCAACGGAACTAAAATTGTAGTTATAAAATCCCACACCAAATTTGATGTACTTAAATCACTGCATCTTTGAATTATCACGTTTAATGTGTAACATGTTTCTGAAAGTACAGACCGACAGAAGGTCAATCCTTTGTTGGATTTGTCTCAAAATTTGAAAGGCATCTGCACTACAAATGTTAATTCTGTGTACCGAATTTTATCTATCTAGCTCTGTTTTGTAGTTCTTGCATTAAATTATATTCGAGCATCCGAACAGATGGTCTTCATCTAAGTGGATTTGCTCAAAATTTTGATAGAAATTTGCAAATTTGGAGTAAAGACCATATACCAAATTTCATCCATCTAGATCAAGGCGTTTTTGAGTTTATTTTCCACAGACAGACAACGGGTATTTAAAAACGTGTTTTTCGAACTCGCGGAGGTCTGAAACGGAAAGATTCGTCAAAACCACGTATAAGAGAAAGTAAAACCATAGCTGATTCAAAAAGAAAAATTCGCGTTATCGGTTTTTGAAACTAAAAGTTTGTTTAGTCACAACGCATGTAAATTTTTGGCAGAATCTTTTGCCAGGAAGATGACCAAATTGCATATTCGATTATCTTCACTTAGGCCACCTTCAACACAAAACATATGTTATTGCGGCGATTAAGTCAATAGAAAAACAGTTCGGGCATCTATTATAATAAGTATAATAGATTCCGAAAATAGTGCAATGCACTTGAAGAGCATCTCGTCAGTATGAATCCAGGGTGGCTCCACTAAATTAATGCTTCACTTTCAAATTTTACCATATCTAAGTTCGTTTCCTCCTTTAGCATAATATAAATAATCCTATCATAACATATAATAAATCCGACAATCAGGAAATAGGTTTCCATTCCACGATATAAATTTATCTCACTGTCACAATGCCTGCAATTTCAAAGCACTTACTAGTATATAGGATAAACGTAGAAAATGCAATATTCGCCAAAAATAAATAGATGCCGACATTTTGGTAAAAATTCAGGATGAATCCCTAAAGTAAGAAAGAAGCATTTTTGAGGTCATGTCAGAATATGTATCGAAAAAGAAAACTCATAAAACTTTGACGGGTGGGAAAAAACCGTGGATTTTTATCGCATGTTGGAAGAATTTCATCAGTAGTTAAAATACCTTTCTAAAACATATTCGAATTCTTCACTATGTTATGTACACACACAAAAAAAAAAAACACAACACTTTTATCATTTTTTTTTTCACTATTACATTGCCTGGCTTATCAAAATATATAATGCAGAATGATCGGTAAAGTAATTTTAAACCTTGTAAATTGAAAATGGTGTTTCGTATAGCCAGGAAAGGAACGTGTACTTATATTAAAGCGACTGTGCTAAATTCAATGAGACAGGCTTTAGCACCCTGAAGCAAAACGAGGAAATTACGAAAAAATAGCTCAAAAAACGAAGATCGGCAAAAAGATCAGTTATAAAAAATGAACGCTATATCTTAATAAAAACATAGAAAAATATTCATGGAGTTATTTATAAAATTGGCGGATATATTTGCGATAAAAATTATTAATATTCCACCACTCGAAAAAAAATGTTTGTCGTAAAAGATTCCCTCAATAACCTCAAATCCCGTCTCCTTTCTCGAAGGCGTTTCCAGATTTTTTAAAAATTTATTATAGTGATTTAATTTCCTCGTTGCTTAAATTTCACTTCACCATTGCTTAATTCGTAAAAATTGTATAATAGTATCGGAGAATGCAATTTCCAATTTGAAACTTATTATTGAAATGCTTACACATTTGTCAGCCTTTCGTCAAAGACACCTACATCAAAAGTTCCGGCGAGAGAAAAGTTATGAAAAATATAAAAATATTAGTCCAGTTTGTAGATGAGTATACACTTTAAAGGGAATAGAAAGAGTAATACATGGAAATTTTCATTTCAAATTAGTTCTCTCGCTATAGAATTATAGATTTAAATAAGGCGACAAACTTGGCAACCATTTGGCGCCAAAATAGATCATACCCGAAACATCGAGAATTTTCCCGATCCGTCCATTAGGAACCGAGATACACCTCGAACGTTCCTGATTGGTTGAGAGGCTTCTAGCCCCGCCTCCTGACACCTATAAAAGGAGGCAGCCGCAGCTGCCAGAGGAGAGTAGTCGGAATCGACGGTGAAGAGTAAGCGGAATCAACGGTGAAGAACTGGTCTTCCAAGGATTCGCAGAGCAGCGACGGAGTCAAGCTAGTGTTGAACTAAGCTGTGCGCTACTGTCAGCAGTACAGTCTTGTGTGCTGCTGTTTGCACGTCTCTCGGCTGAAAATAATTGTCTTCCCTGTGTTGTATATAGTTGTCGTCTTTGTGCTGTCCTGTGTGTCTTCGTGCAAATAAACGTCGTTGTTTTTTTATACTGCCGCCTGCTGATTGAGCGTTCTCCACACCATATAACTTCCACTATCCAAATGAACCCGGAAATTTCGTAACAATATAGATTTGTTATTATTAGATTTGTATCAAATTTTGAGCAAACTCCATTCACAGGAAGTTTGTCTTACTAATGCAGGTAAACATAATAAAAGATATGTTAATTAAACAAAATTTGATACATAGTTATGGATATAAAGAGTAGGTCTGTTCCAATTTTGAATCGATTCCGTCAAGAGAGTGGCGAATAAAATTTGATGCACATATTTAACATCTAAAGTGTATATTCATATTAAATTTGAGATCAAATCTGTTAAGACGTTGACTTAAGAATGTGTGTCTGTACATTCACAAGCATGTAAACGCTACAATACAAAAAAACAATGTCTAATATATGAATTAGGTATTTCGCTTTGTAACCAACTACCTACACATGTAGTCAGTCATACGTCGAATTTTGGTTTTAATCAGTTTGAAACCAAAATTAAAGGTTTCAAACTTTGGTTTTGATCTCCTTTTTGTGATTTGTTTTGTATTAACCATTTCCCAGCGATTCATTGCCAAAAAAAAAAAAAAAGCAGCGCCAAATGTCGCACTCTATTAGGTTCTTTCATGACTATTGCTCGTCACTAACATACGGTTTATAATACAGAGTGGCTACAATTAAACTTCCCTTAAAACAGCATCATACAACGCAAACGGATGAGCGGATTGCAGCGAAATTTGGTATGTAGACTATACTACGAGATGCGCGCACGAAATTTCGGGAAATTTTTTTTAGTTCCATAATGTACACCAGAGAGCACTTTTTCCAGAAAAACATTAATTTTAACCCAATAAACAATCAAAACAGAATACAGAAACAATATTAACATTTATTGACTCATTCCTGATCACCTTGTCATCGAATCAGTACGCTGTTTGAGGGGAAACGAAACTGTTCAGTTAGCAAAAATAAGAACAGATTAGGACGAAAATTGCACAAGAGGAGCAATTGTAAATAGTGTCCAGGATGATGTAGGGAAAGGTGCTCCATGTGACCACCCTCATTCACCTGCAAAATTTCAAGTCGATGGACAGCGCGTTCAGCAGCAGTTCGTAACTGATTAGTTGTGATCTTCGCATATAAAGCGTTATGTTCTTTAAGTCATTCAACATAGCAACAAGATACCATCATCATTACAGCCGGAAACATCGACATAGAACATGACAACGACTGCAAACGTTTCTTACCCTAATCTATTTCGCATAAAGCTTCCTCTTCTTCGCAAGCATGCAAATTTCGACATTTTTTTCCTAGAACTGACAGCTTAATTTAATGTTTTTCCGAAAAAGCCGCCCTCTGGTGGACATTTTGGAAGAAAAACATTTTTCCCGAAATTTCGTGAGCACATCTCGTATATAGTCTATATACCAACTTTCGTTGCAATCCGTTCACCTGTTTGCGTTGTAGGATGCTGTTTATAGGGGAAGTTTAATTATAACCACCCTGTATATAAATTCATTTATTAAAGAGTATGCGAAAACGTTTCGGGAATAGTAGACCCGAAACTTTCTCGCATAATCTCCAATAAAGGTCTTATATCCCTTCCCTGCATAAAATTGCGGATCTTGCATAATGCCATGAATACTGACGATCAAAAATTATGGAATATAGACATTTTCATAATTTTTGATCGTCGAATTAGTTTTGAGCGTGAATCAAACATTTGTATTGAATTTATCGTAAGAACATGTATTCTAGATGCCCCCCCCCCCGATTGATTGAAATCAAAATTAGATACGGAACTGAAACGGCAGCCACAAAATCTTATACCAAATATCTTACATTTAAATCGCCGAGTTTTTGAGTTTCCCCAATTGTACGCTAATGAAATTACGCTCAAATATGTGCGTGTGAATTTTTAAATGCGTTTTAATATTCCTCTTTTTTCAAAGTGTATAAAAATCCCAAGAATTACTGCCAAATTATCATCATGAAAAACAAATTTTCATACCTTCAGAGCTTTTTAGAATGAATTTATTAACGATAAAAAAAAATCAAGAATATTTAGAAACTTAATAAGTAGGCAAAATCGTATTTGATTACTGTTCATTTTCGGAATCTGAAATCCTCCCTTTTTTTGCGCATGAGTTAGGATCTCATTTTCTCAAAAAAGAGCCGAGAAACAAGATGAAAGGAAATGTTTACATTTAGCAATAGGGTGAACTCAGATTATTTGCTGAATTCGGAGGTGTAATAAGAGCTCATCTTGCGCGTACCATCCCTTAGTGAAGTGCCAAAAAATGCTATTGTCGGGATCCTGCAACGAACAGTACAACTTAAAAGGGAGGTCTTTACTTAGGATTATAAGAGCAGACAAAGAGACTATATTCCCGAATTTCACACCAGTTAAATTATTTAACTGAGACAGTACAATAAAAAGTCTTGTCTTTCTTTGTATCACAGAAGTCTTTAGTCAAAAAGTTCAAAATAATGTATACATAAATGATGCTAAAAATTTATTATTGCTGGCAGTGCAAAAGGTTGCAATGAAATTAAATTTGTTTGAAATTAAATTAAACTGAATTAATTAAATTTGAAACTGAAATTAAATTTGTTTGAAGTACATTGGTTGGTATAGAAGTGAAATCACCAATTTTTTAATGGAATATTGCACTGGCATCCATTCGAGATATGTAGGCTAGTAAATTTCAATGAAATTTAATTTTTGATATATAACTTTTCTGAATGCGAGTATCATAAAGTATAAAAGATCTACATGAACATTCTAAGTTGAATGTAGTTCATTTAAAGTTCGAAAAAAATATTCCTCTGAAAAAAAAAAACTGGTCTTAGACCCATTTTAACCTATAAACTTAAACAAAATCCTAGAGAGAAGAAGAAGAAAAGAATTAGATGTCTTTAATCAACTTGCCATTAAAAAAATGCCCATTTGCTTAGTTTTAATTGAAGATTAATATGCATTGCTGATTAATTTATATAGTCCAATTCTGAAATTGAACAATATTTGTTTCTCTCTATATAAAAGAACTGGTTCAAATCAAAACTGTTTGAAAAAATCTATGGATCAATATGTTGGATTAATTCTGGTTTTAAGATATCAAGGAACAATTTTACAATCTGGAATCATGAACATGTATCGCGAAAATCCACTCTCTGATCATCCATAACTATCTACAGCATGACTTCCACTAGATTGCAATCATCATACATTACAGAGGAAATCTTTGACAGAATTTGATTCCTTACCTATTAATTATTACCTAAAAATTCATCCTATTAATTATAGCAATGCATTATATGATAATCTTCTGATAAATGTGAAATAGAATTAAATAATTGTGAATAAAAGAGGTTTAACAAATTAAACAATCCATACTTAAAAATCTTGCTATATTTTAGAAGAAAAGTTTCATGTTTAAAATTCTACATATTTACAGTAAATGGGAGAAATTTGATATTAAAATGAATAATTTTTAAATTCTTAATAATTGAACTCCAAAAAAGATTAGTTTTTGATAATTTTTCTTAGCAAAAAATTTTATTTTAAATAAGAAAAGGAGGTGGGGTAGATTCTCTTTAGACAGAACCAGTATTGAAGTACTTCTTCTTTCTTTCTTTTTTAATAAACTTAAAACACAATATTTTTGCCAATATTTTACAAATTTTTGCTAAAACATTAATCTGATTTCATGTTTTATATGAATAAAGGACACTGTCTGGGGAAAAAGATACAAATAAATGTTACAGAATTTTTTTTTTAATTAATATTTACATCATAGTAACAGAACAATATGATACTATCATATTCCTTTCACAATGAAATGATGAAATGAATGATCAATATTTTCTTTAATTTGTGATTTTAATTAGGTTTTGGCCTTCCACCTGGTCTCCCATGTGCTGCACCCCTTGGCTGGCCACCACCACGACCACCTCTATTTCCAAAGGTACCTTCAAAGCAATAATATATATTAGAAAAAAAAATGAAGATAACTGCTCAAAGGAGCATAAGGTATAAAATGAAATTTCGTAAAGAATAGTATATTAAAATGCAATGTTATGCAGTATATTGATTTTTTTTTCCTACAATGCAATGTTAGAAATGTCATGAAATGGAATGTACATATGTTATTACTATATATATACAAAACACATTTTTATCCAAGTGGAAATATGCATAAGAGCATAACTTTTTTTAGCATGATTATTTATAATATTCAAAGTAAAAATCAGGAGACCAATAAAAAAGAAAAAAAAAATGAAAAATATAGCAAAGCAAAAAATTAAAGGGAGGAATTAGTAAAAAATTAAAGGGAGGAATTAACAAAAAATTTATGTAACTGGTCATGACTATTCGGGGGGGGGGGGGGATCTTTTTAATGAAAATGTCTCTTTATTTTTATTTAATCATTTAAAATAAAATTTAAAGAAAAATGAAATTTTAAAGCCAAATTTATTAATTCTTAAATATTAGATTTTTAAAGGAAATATGAAATCAGAATTTCTTCCACCTATTATTTTATAGTACTAATAAATAAGATTTAACAGGTCTTGTAAAACAACAAATCTCACTATCAATTTTCCTACAAACTTTTACTAAAATAAAATATGCAATGGAAAGACTTACTGGGTAAAAGAGGGAAGATGAAAACAGAAACAAAGGAGACAGTTAAATCCTTCAAAGAGTTGAAAATGAGATGTATACTAGTTCCTTTTTCTTTGTTTAAATCCCCACATTACCTCTTAAACATATTGTTACAAACCTGTAATATTGCTTCCCACCACGAATAGTTTCATTGTAAGAAAGGCCGCTTTACGATCAGCTCTGTTGAATGCTGATCGGATGGCGCGTCAGTGATCTTAAGAGTTTGGCGACAAAATAGATATTGCTGGAAACTTCGAGAATTTTAATGATCCAGCCCATAGGAACGGAGATACTCTTGATTGGTTCAGAACCTTCTCAACCCGCCTCCCGAGAACTATAAAAGGCAGGTATTCTCAAATTGCAAGGAACTGGTATCGTAGTCGGAGTTGGAGTCGAAGCCACGTAACGAGTAGTCGAGAGGATAACGAATCAGCGGCGAAATAGTCCAGCGTTGTGTGGAGCTTAAGCGATTGCCGAACTGAGCTGTGTGCTGAGTCTTGACATTTATTAGAGAAGCAGCATTGAGTCCCGTGAGGAGTAGCCAGTCGTACAGTAGTGAGTCGGCAGCTAGATACAGCTAAAGCGAGGAGGCAGTGGAGAATTACAGCCGTATGGAGAGACCGTAGAGTGAAGCTACGAAGATTCCCTCTTCTGCTGAATTCTGTCTGACCGCTTTGTGTGCTGTGGCTGTTATTACTATCGATTACGACTTGTGGGCTACTGTTTGTTGTAGTTTGCTGTCCTGTGTTCGTCTCGGTTGTGTATTTATCGTCTTTGTATTAGTGTCTTCGTGGTAAATAAACGTCGTTGTTTTCTTCTACCGAGGTCTGCCGATTGTTTTCGGCACCATACACCCACTACAAGCGAACTCGGTGATTTTACGGTCTTAGCAGTAGTGGAATCCGTATCAATATAACTGCGACAAATTTATACAAGGACTTCTTTTATTCTTCGATTCTCTCATTTATCCCTCCCAATAAAGGTTTTAAAACTCAATAAAAATACATTTGTATGGGGGGATAGTATTATATAACTCATTTTTCTTCATTGTTTATTCCATAATTTCAAATATATAAGCTATCAGAAAATATTTTTAAAATATAAAATGTATGTATTTTTAACAGCAAGAATAATATAACAATAATTTTTAAATGCCCAGTAAGCCAATATCAATTTAGTACAAATATAAGCAAAAAAAAAAAAAGCATCCAATGTCGGCAATGTGAATTTGGAAACAAATAGCATGTTTTCCATTAGTTCATTAATATGCCTATCGGTATATTATCTTCCTTTTAATAAATTATATATTCAGCACAATTATAAGAACATCGTGTGTTTTTTTTTTTTGTAAGAACAAAATTTCTAAAAACATTGGCACAGCTTATTTGGGTTCATTTCATCATGTATTAAAGTAGACGAATTGTTAATTTAATTTAGTTTTACTTCCCAATATTTCAAATACTTTAGATATCCTAAAAAGAAAAATATTGCAGACAATTTGGAAAAATTTAAATTAAATCCAAGCACTATTTTATTGCTCTTTAAAAAACTTGCTTCAAACATTCTTAAATGAACATATTAAAACAAATTTAGGTGGTGAAATCAAAATTCTAAAGATACAAAACTCTTCAAAAATTTTATATGCATCATACTTTTATGCAATTGTTTAAAAAGTTATGTAGTTAGCACTAAAATTAATTTAGTATTAAAAGAAGGAAAAAAAAAAAGATGGAATAAATTATTTTAATGGATTTTTTTAATCAAAAGTTCAGAAATCTAAATATGGCAATTTAATCACTTGTAAAATTCCAAAAAATAACTTTAAGTCATAACTGCCTTTCTTCAAGCAGAAATGAAGCAATATTCAAATGCAATACAAATAAAAATTTGGTTTACCTGAATAATTCTATTTTCTAAATTCATCTCAAACCAAATCCCTAATGCTTCTCTAATTCATCAACTGGAATTTCTTCATCATGCAATTAGCATTAATCATTGTTTAATTTTAAAAAACTGCATTCTTTCCCCTTTTATTGCATGTTTCTTAAGAACAATAATTCTTTTAACTAATATAAAAATAAGTCTTAAGAATCAATATAAGCATTCATTCAATAGGTATATATTTAGCTGTATTGGATTTTATTCTTATTTATTCAGTAAAGAGTATCTCTAAATAGAGCTCCATTGTTGTTAAAATAATATGCCCTCTTAAGTGAGACTATAAATTTGCAGTATTAAATAGAAATTGTTATGCAAAAAAAATATTTTATTTAAAAAAAAATGTTTACAAAAAAAAAAAAAAAAAAAAAAAACAGGAACATCTTGACAGGCAAGGTAAGTAATCCCAAACAAAACATCTAAAACCATGCAGTTTCAAATGCAACATATGACTACTGGAAATATTCTTCTTACAGTGAAGTAAAAATTCATGAAATATGCTAATTTTCCAGTCTAAAGTTTTTTTTTTTCTTTCTTTCTTTTTAATGAACAAAACATTTTTAAGTGATTACGTAGTCATTGACGCTTGTATAAGAATCCGGAGCCTGTTAGCACCAAACCATATAACATGCCATTACTGTTTGGAATGACATTTTAGAAAATTTCGTAACCTGTA
This sequence comes from Argiope aurantia, assembly GCA_026543865.1. Classification (NCBI taxonomy): domain Eukaryota; kingdom Metazoa; phylum Arthropoda; class Arachnida; order Araneae; family Araneidae; genus Argiope; species Argiope aurantia. The sequence goes on from JAPMOR010070900.1 coordinate 471,978, forward strand.
CCAGCTTTCATTAACTGAAGTGAGAATCTACTGGGTATTCTTGTATTAAGTGTTAGAAGAAAGTTATTATCTTAGCAGACATTTGCCATTTCATAGCATCTTATTCATTTTTCAGTTTTACACTATAATGCAATTCTGTCAATTATCACACTGCAATGGAAAATCTCATACATCAAATCAAATACATCAAATCTCATGCATCAAAATAACTCATTAATTGCATATCTAAAGTCCCGCTAAAATTTAAGTCTTTTTCAGTCGCTGTAGAGAATAGCAAGGTAAAAAAAATATATTAGCCTGCTTTCCTTCTAATATTATAAATAATGGTTATTAAATTATGCACTAGTTGCTACAATGAAAAATAATTTTTAGACCTTTTGTGTACTTAAATAATAAAGAAAGCAGAATTGCAAAATGACAAAAAAAAAAAAAAGGATAGGAATCTCCATGTCCATCAGACATTTTCACCTGAATCCATTTATCTTATTGAAATTCACCAAATCACAAATTTTGTTTGTCAGAGAATAAGTCTTGTGCATTACTCAAAATTTAGATGCATTTTGGGAGAAAAAAAAATCATGTTCATTTATTTGAGAGCAACCATTTTTATAAACTATTACAGAAAATGTCCTATGCTGTATTGTCTCAAAATTAGTTACTGCATTAAAAATCTATCATACAAAATATTAAGAAATCAGTTTTTCACTTTCCAATTATTTAATCTAAATTATAGATTAAATAAATTACCTGTTAAATCTATAAAATGGTAATAACTTGTTTATTGAGAATCATATGTTTTAACTTTTACGAACAATAAAGACCTAGTTACAAATTATCTAGATAATAAAATTCAAACAAGTTCAGCATTCTATCATTACAACAACCATTGGAAAATCGGGATTTGAGAATGTGAACACTATTAAATCTTGGCTATACATGGACAACCAATCAAGCTTTTGAGCAATTAATTCAGAAATCTAGAAAGTATAATTAAGAAAAAAAAAAAAAAAAACTTGGATTGCTTTATTATATATAAAAAATAAAATAGCTTACCTCTTCCACCTCCTCTACCTCTTTGTCCCATTCCTCCTCTTTTCATATCACCTCTCCCTCTTCCTTTAGAGAGGGTCTCTTCTTTAACCATATCAATGACTTCATCAGGTATTCTCATATATTTTATTGTACTTCCTCTAACATAGCATTCTGGCATTCTCCAAAATTTATCACCATCCTTAAGGCATTTAAGAACAAATAGATAATTAGATAGAAATAGATGATTAATGATTTAAAGGTCCTTGATTATATTCATAAAAAAGGAATATTATAATAGAATAACTTTCGGATGTCAAGAAAATTATGATTGATAAACAGAATTAAAGAAATTTTTAAATGTCTTTATTAATGTACCAGACAGAATTTTGTAAATTTCAATTTTTAGTCTTGTTTTATAATTGTAAATACCATAGAATCTTGAGAGATACTTTTTTATTTATTTATTTGCTTTGAAAAAAGTACTGCTGCTCATGTGGGAACAATTTCATTAAATTATGTAATTGAATGATTGATAATTAATTGACAAAACATTAAAATTATGTATTATCATCAAGACACACAAATGTTTAAATTTCCAAAATTCAAACACATTAGATTTTATACATTACTAATAACTGTCATAGTTAAGGAAATTGAAATAAAATTTCGAAGTGGAAAAAAAAACTAATTTAACTACTTTTTAATTAATTTTAGAAAGTAAAACAAAAACAAATAAACCCTAAACATTTTATTTTGCCTAAAATATTTTGTAATATTTTTCTTATTTGAACAAGCATTAAATCTATCAACTTATAATGAAAATAAAATGCAAATGCTCATTTGACTTTTAATAAAATTTTAATTCCATCAATACATAATTTATTTTATTAAAATAAAATGCATTTGACCATTTAATTTTAAATGAAAGCTAAATTTTAATTATAAAACAATTTCATATAAAAGTTAAATGTCATTTTAAACTATTTTTTTAATAAAGTCTCAAGTAATTTAAACATACATCTAAAATATTCAAACATAAAAGAAAATTAAGGGAAATTATCCGATTGATTGAAATAATTTAAAAAGAAAAAATACATGATTTTTAAAGAAACTAAAAGAAATTTAATGAAAAAGAAAATGCAGAGATAGAAATAAAAAAGCTTCAAGTTTCTGTACAAGGTAAGAATAAATATAAACCATAATTTAAAAAAATTCAAATTGCATGAACATGATGGCAATAAAAAAAAAAGCTTTATTTAGTGTAATGGCAGGTATTCATAGAAGAAAATAAAATGCCCTTTTAATTTCTGATTATAACATTTGTTACTCTTTTTTAAATAATTTTTTTGACACACTTTAAAAAAATTATGGACAAAACTGATTGCATTGAAAAAATAGTATACCACATTATTTCCTAATATAATTGCAAATTCAACAATGATATTCCCCTCCCTCTTTCAACAATAAGAGAAAAAAAAAAGAGCTCAAAAAACTGCAGATCCATGAAAAATTTCTTGGTAGCATCTAATGCTATACAGACATATGGTAATAAATGATTGCAGAGAACTATACAAACCTTAAAGTTCACTGTAAATTGTAATTACAAAAAAAGAAAAAAAAATTATATTGCTGCAACCACATTTGGCAGGATTTTCCCAGTTCAGATTTCACTTACAACTAATCTAGTGTGCAACTTTATTACAACAGTCTACTAACTTTATCCACCAATGCCTAATGAGCAGCTACAGATAAGATTAAAATAATAATATACTGCATATTTTATGCACATAGGTAAAAAAAATAGGTAATGCAAATGAAATGAATAGTTGAAAAATAGGCAAATGGAATTAACTTCCTAAATTGCCTTTATATAAAAAGTTCCTCTTTTAATAAGTAATTTGAATTATTTTATCACAATACACGAGTTGTAATTGAAATATTTCTTTAAATATTTACAGCAGTTTTACAAAATTTTAAAATTATTTCATTAAAAATCATTATCAGAATAATACTTACTCGTGATGTGCAGATTACTTCTCGAAGATTAATATTCATCCAGTTATCACAATTTACTAAATGACCATTATATGTCTCCCCATTTTTCAACTCTACAAGCTACAAAGAAAAAAAACATACAATATAGCAAAGAATGCATGCTTTAAAAAATCTAAATAAATAAAAAAAATTATCAAAAATTTAAAAAATCAATATAAATAAAACAGAAAAAAAAACTGAAAAGAATTATAAATGGAAACTAATTTATCTTTAATTATTGTGAATAATTAAAGTAAGTTGGAAAAATTGGTCATAAAAACAGAAAATTGAAAGCACACATACACATACATAAAAAAAGTACATTTTCAGTTCTGCAATGAAAGCAAAGAAAAGAAAAAAAGTGAGACATGTAAAAAAAATAATATAAAAGTGCTTAAATGGCAATTACATTGTAATCAGTTCAATAACAATAACTTACCCATAAAAAAAGACATCAAGATTTTTATCTCAAGAGATATAAATATACAAAAAAATCACTATATTAGCTGGAAAGGAAAAGCAGATTGCTTATGTCTAGGTTAATATTTTCAAATTCTTTTTAATTCTTACACAACATTATATATATAAAAAAATTAAAAATCTGAGCAGCTATTTATTTTATGCAAACAAAATAAGAACACAGATCTATTCAGAAAATTGGGTGGCTATTATAAAAATGAGTATCAGAAAAAGCATTTTCTTTAGATTGCTAAATATCAAAAAATCTGATATCAAATTTTAAAAAAAAAGAATCTACTATCCAAGAAATAAATGCATGCCAGATTTCAGGCATCTAATCTTAACAGTTAAAAGGATTTTTACTTATACGTATATTGCCATGAAGGAAATATATTATAAGAAAGCAACATAATAATATGGTTTATTTTAAAAGGTGAAATAAAGACAAAATAAACATGCTTATATTCTTGCTTCCAAGAAAAAAAATTATAATAAAAAAATTCCAAAGTACTAAAGCATACACAACTACTCCTAAGGATGATCTATTTTGCATTATGTTACCAATATTTTTCCCTTTTATTTTTATTTAATTAGGTTTTATCAATTGATTAAATTTTAGTCCATGAGCATTTAAACAATTTTAAAGTTAGGAAAAGAAGTATACATAAAAGTTATTTATTTAATAACAGCTGGCAATATAGATTCATGCAAAAAAAAAAAAAAAAAAGAGTTTAATTTAAGGGTTAAAAATTATTTTTCAGTTCTAAACATCTAAGCAACTGCAGTTATATACAAAAATTAAATATATACAAAAATTATTTGTCTTAACAAGACACTAATTTGCTGATTTAATTTACCTATCTATTCGCAATTGTAAAAAAGTTAAGTGGAAATGAAAATTTCAAATCTCCATTTCTTCTCCCTTTGAGCTAGATGGTTTGATAATGAAATCATCCAAGATTTTTATTATCCTTACAACATATCTATGGCTAATTAAAATTACCCTAGTTATATTAACAATATATTATGGACAAAGTGTTATATGCATAAATAAAATTTTTGAATTGAGGATGATTTTGATTTCTGAGTACCATAATTGGTAAAGATCTACAGAAAATTTCCCAAAGTTATATTCCGAGAATCATTCCAATAGTTAATATTCATATAAGGAATCTACCCCAAACTGTTTATTACTTTTCAAACAAAAGAATGGAAACTAGATGTAATAAAAATTGAAATTAATGAATAGTTATTCAAAACAAAATCATATCTAACATGTATCAAAGTGTATTTTCACAAATTTAATTGTTGGAGTTATGTTAGTTTTCATTGTTATAAATAAATCTAGCTACTTAACAATTTTCTAACTGAATAAATTCAGAAACTCAAAAAAATCTCAATTGGTAACAGATCTTTTTTAAATGAAATCTAAAAAGAAATCAGAACATAGCAGATTGAAAAAACTCTTCACAATTATTTCACTTGCTAATGAATTTGAATGCTTCTAGCATGTTGTTCAATGAAAATCTTAAGTGTTGGTCTCTTTCCTTTTCATGCTTTATTATTATAAATCATAAAGATAAGGACTTGTACAAGATTTAACTACAAACACACACACATATTATAATTTTTAGCTAGTAATACTTTCTATAAACTAAGAGACTAATAAATAGACTAATAAACTAATAAATAATATCTATAGACTTTCAACTTAATCATGGAAAAAAAATTAATTATATTTTTAGGAAAAAAATATTTTACACTTTCTGCACTCTTATATTTATAAAAGTTTAATAGAAAATAAATTTTCATTGAAAAAAAAGCAAGAATAAAAGAAAATTCAGAATTATACATAATAATTTGATTTTGGCATTATAGAAAAATAAACTAATAACAGTAAAATAAATTACAATATATTATAAAAAAGTAAAAATTGTTTTTTCTGCTTGGTTTCAATCAATAAGTTGTGAATCGCTGCATATTTTCTATAAGTTGTTATTGTCATAACAAATTTAAAAGAACAAATAAAATGCCAGCATTAAATATGATTATACTGAGGAGATAATTTAAAATTGATTGTACATATTGTTTACATGGATTTCTAAAATAGATGCAATGTGATTTAGATGATTCTAAACATTTATAACTATTGATTTGCAGCGTGATAAAATATGTTATATATAAATCCTAATAAGATCTAATAATCATTTCTCATATAACCTTTTTCAAATAATTTATCACAAAATACTGAAATCAAAATATATGGCAAAATATTAATGCTAAATTTTATTTTAATCTATTTCAAAGTATCTAATCACATTAAGAGGGGGGGGGGGATGTACTAGAAGCACCTCATAATCAGATATATACTAAGATCCCTATTTTATGAATATTCCTGGTCAATTTATCTCACGTTAAACATATCACTTTTTGATTAAATCTATTCAGTAATTTCTCACTTTTCATTGCAACTGAAAACATTTACATGCTTATCATATCTTGTAACATATTTATCAAATTCATCCAACATATCAGATTTAAACCATATTATTTCAAATAGAATTAATGGTAAGGAAAACAAATCAATTGCAAGGAGACAGTCAAAAAATGTAAAGTTCCTTAAAGCATCATTATACGATTACATTGGAGTACCAATATTTTAAATATTATATATTCTTTCATTACAGATCAATTAGCACCTTTCAAAGTTAATAACAGACTGTTATCACAAAAAAGAAATCTGAAATTATGATCAAAAATCATATTCTATATATTGTTCCCCCAATTAATTCTTATTTCATATTTGCTTACAAATGAAAGGAAATAATTTCTCAATAAATGGCTCTTCAAAATAATACACGAGAAATTATGTTATAACATTATCAATTATATAATTCTTATAATTTAATTTATTTTCCCTTTTCATGTTTTCTAGTTTATTTTTGATGATATTTAAATATCGATTTAATTTCAAAATAATAAGATTTGGGTTAATAATATAATATTTTGGGATTATCCCATCGACCAGTCAATGTTCGCAAAAATGCGCCAATCCTTTTGGTACGTTTTTGCTATCTTTCGGCAATAATATCGAGTTTGGCAAAATGGGTTGATGGGATAATTTCGAAGTACCAATAATATTTGGAATTTAAGAGTTCTCTTCATCTCTAGATATTGCTATTCTTGCAAAAACTACAGATATAGTTACATTACAAAATTTGTTGTGATAGATAAAAAAGTAATAAAAATAAACAGAGAAGAGAATTTAATGCAAATCAGAAAATTAGCCTTGAATTTTGAATTATTTTTGAAATTGAATATACTTGCAGTTTAGCTGAAGTTATAAGAATATCTACATTTTAAACTCATTAATTTTAAATACAACAATTTTTCATCTCCTAAAATTTAGTTCGATACTTTCTCTATTCTAATTATTCTTTCTTTACCTTCATAAAACACTTCAGTAAAGGCATTCAAATTTTAAAAGAATTTATTTTAAATTAATAAAAAAATCATATCTATTCTAATTATAATGATAATGAATAGTATTATACAATTAAAATTGTCCGCTGGTTTGTCAATATATTTCCGACTCAGATTTATCAAATGAACATAATCATATTGCAATAATCTAGAATGCATTATAATCTAAATTTTTCTTAAATCTACAAAATGGACTTTCAAAACTGATAACAAAATATTGCAAAAGTTTCTCAACGTTAAGGTAATATATATATATATTAAACTCCTAATTTAATCCAAATTAATTTCCAAGATTTTATCTTAATTTAGCCCATTGTAGCTTCATTCTAAAATATTCACTTATTTCATGAACAAATTCCACTTTCGGTTTAATTAATCCCTCTGCAAAAATAATGCACCATCAGTTCTATGTATCAAATGAAAGGTCAGGTATCAGAGGTCAAAACATGTATTCCATCAGTGCATGGCCAGAAATCCTATGTTTTATAAGGCTAGTGATCAATTGTTTTGTCCCTTTTTGCCTTCTTCCCTTCTTTCTTATTTCTGCTTTTATGCCACACTGCGTCTGCTTGTAAATAAATTGCTTTCCCGAGATGGATATTAAAGAGAATTAAAAATACAATGTCTCGTCTATGTCTTCAAACCTGCACTCTGCTTCAACCAAAATAATATTACATATATATAAATCCAACTTTGATGGCAGTAGTAAAGTAAACTTTTAAAAATCAAATGACAAAATGAAAACACAGCAGCAACACTAAACAACTAAATTTATACATTATATTTTCATGCCTAATATATTTGATCAGATAAATACTCTAACTACAAGTATATTAAATAATAACCATGATTATTACAAGAAATTTAAAACAACCATTTTACTACTAAGAACTATTTCTTTCTTTATAATGTTAAAACAAATTTTTAAGGGGGAAAAAACTATGATTAAATGTGAAAGCGAAAGAAATAAATCAGTAACTTTTTTCCAAGTAGAATAAGGAGAATTTTAAAACTTTTATGCCCATTTTCACCTAAGAAAATATTAAAAATTTGCTAAAATTTTACTTATTTCTATGAACAAAAATTAGGTTAATGTTGTTTTGAACAATATCAACGTATTACAATACTGAAATATTCAAATTTCATATGAAAATTAAGAAATTCAGGTAACATCGGAAAAGCAATCATCACTTACATTTATGGATAACACACAATTACAAAAAAAACAATGCTATTTATATAAAATACTACCAATACACTGCCACTACAAAATATTTCCAATAAAATTTCAACATTTAAATGTTTTAAAAAAATGAATGATTTGAAAGAAACACTGAATAAAACGATTTTTAGAATCAGGGAAACTTAACGTAAACTTACCATAGGATGGTTTTGCGCCGTCCGTAATAATGATAATGGAAGCTATAATAATATATACACATTAAATATATACAAATATACAATAAAAATAAATTAGCGAATTCTGATGATTTGCTTAATTTACTATATATTATGTATGACAACACTTACCATAGTTAGCAAATAAATACACTTAGAAAATAATGAATATAAAAGGCTTTGGATACTTAATTAAATTCTTCGAAACGCTATGAATAAATATTCTTTTAATTTCACACTTCACTCAGGTACAAAATTCAAAACAACAGAAATTCAAACCAAATCATTTTAATGAACAGTTACAGTGAAAATCTATTTAGACTTTTTCTCACTGATTTCTTAACAGTTTCTTGTCATTCAGAAATAAATGAGATGACACTAAATTTATTTAAGAAACATAAAATATTAATTTATTTTAATATTAAAAATTTTCTTAAACAAACGAAATTCAATCATGCTTAATTTCTTAGATTAAGCGTAATCACATCAAAATATAATGTTTATGTATAAAAGATGATATTTTTCCTTTAGTCCTTTGTAATTTTGTTCTTTCTGACAGAAATATATTGTATTGAAATTTTTTAAGAAATATTATAAATTATTTTCCACCAAAATTCAGCATATTAGTAAAATTGGAATAGTGTCGCACAAGAGTCTTTAAAGAACAGAACACTTTCAAACGAAAAGTCTCATAATTCCTAAAAATAAAAGAAAGTTTAAATAGTTCAGAGTCATGAATATTAAAATGAAACTAAATAATAGTCAATAGTCCGCATGGTATTATTTAAGATTGAAGACTTTTGACTCTTGAAATGTCTTTTGTGAAACTATTGTCGCACTTGAATTTTTCCCAATGAGCAGTCCATTAAAATCTGAAGATTAGAGATTTTCCAACGCATAACTGGAAAATAAAATTTATGGCAACATAGTTGTATAAATGAATAGAAAAGTATAATTTCTAACCATACTTATATTAAATAATAATATCTATTGTATTTGCAGTACAAAGAAATGCCTTCAAATTAACATTTTTGCAATTTATCCGGTCCAACCAGGCTTGCAAATTCTATACAGGTGACTCAGTTTTTGTTTTGAACGAGGGATGCAAGATGTAAAACACGTTATCACTAAAGATGTCGTCGCTTTGCATCTTGCACTCCTCGTTTGAAACGGAAACTAGCCCATCGGTACAGAACTGTTCGGCTAATCGGGCCGTATTAGTAGTGGAAATCCGTATTAGTTCATTCTCTCATTCTGTAGATTGTGCGATATCTCTACGATGTCGATCGTTATATTGAATGTCGGCAAACATCATATAGATATTGTGTGCTAATAGGGTTGTTAATGCGAATTATTGTGCAATTTTATAATTATGTTTTTAATTAAAATGATAATAAAGATTTAATACATTAATTCGTTAATTATAGTTTCCTTTATTATATTTATAAACATCTAGTAATAATTAAATTAAAGAATTAAATTTAATTTAATACCCCTTTTGCTTTTAACACAATATTATTATTCGAGACAATGCTACAAAATATATTGAACACTGATGGATACCAATTGGTCTATCAGCATTAATATATTGTGCAAGTATATGTATCATTAGTATATATTTAAAAATATTCAAAAGCGTCCTACATTTCAAAATCAATCAATAACATAAAATTTTGAAAGAAATTATTAGTTTTATTTTTTATTAATTAAATATTATTATTATTATTATTTTACTTAAACAAAATTCACTGGAACAATTTTCTCAAAGAAGCTGAATATTGGTACCAAAGTAAAACAGTATATATAATAGAACAATTTAAAGTAATAGTATAATATAATAGCTTGTAAAATTCTAATAGACAGCACTGAAAAGTAATCTATTTACTATATTAAAACAATGAAGAAATAAGATTTTCCTTACATTATTCCATATTATATGATAAAAATCCCAATGTTGTACAAAGAAGGCTCCAAATGTTACAAATATTTCCAAAATCAAATTTAATTGCATTTCAGCAACAAGATTTTTAAAAGATTCTTGCATTTCAGCAACAAGATTTCACTTTTGTATACAAAATCAATTCTTTAAGCAAAACTTGCTAATTTTCGTTTACATCTTGTCCGTTATATTTGCCTGCAGTATTCGAACTCGGAACCTTTGGTGAAAAGCTTCTGTATATTAACTACTAGATTATAAAATGATTCACAACTTTTTCCAGGTCATGACAGCGAAAGATCCTTTTAAGTAATATATGTTCGAAACGGAATTTAACTATAGTGCAGTACTATTTAATCTTAAACCCTCTTTTAATTAAATTTGTTTTTAAGAATAAGAATGTAATTTGAAAGAACATTTTC
>JAPMOR010070900.1:482841-504714 GCA_026543865.1 Argiope aurantia
ATATATATATATATATATATATATATATATATATATAAAAATATATGATTACAGAAAATTTTGACAATATTTAATTTTAGTTAAATTGTTTAGATTTAGCTTCATATCTATGATTCGTGAAACAGCTAGACATTAAAGATGTATCATTATAATGGTTTTTTATATTGTTAGCTCATTGTGTACAGTCGCGGAAAAATAAAATAGTCTTCCTGCTTTATACAGGCATCATTAAATTATACAATCATCGTACAGTCATCAAAGAGAAACCATTCAAAAGAAATTTACACACTCAAAATTTTTTGAATTGAATATTTCGAAAGAGGCCGTTTATGTATTGAAATAAGTGCAAACTACAGAATTTCCGTTCATAATACCCATTTTTCCGATAAAAAAAGTTCTTCTCGGAAACCTTATTTCATTAGTATAGGTGTATTTGTTCCGAAATTATTAGCTGATATAGGAATTAGTCAAGTACCAATTAAAATATATTTTAATTAACTATTACTAAAAAAATTACATACAGAAAGTAAACATGGGGGTTATCACAGGCACACAAGGGAATCGCACACCGACGGAAGAAAACTTTGGAAAAATTCATTTTCCGGTATGAGGGTTGCCAGAATGTTCGCCAAGACAGAGTATGGTCATCCTGTTGGATGACGCATTACAATTCTGGCGATTGGGAAGAATTTTCACTACACTGACAAAATCTTGATCTTCTAATGTTAAAATACACTTTTGGAATTTTAATCATATTTTTAAAAAATAATTATTTATTTAAACTCTTTTTGTTATAAAAATATAATTTATTCTACTCATTTTCCACTTATATTTATTATTGAAAAGTAATTTTGAAGATGCATAAAGTATTTTCAAAATTAGAGTTTAAAAATTTTAAATAGCAACACTCTTAAATTTGGACAAAAATAAAAGGGCAAGGAAATTTCCTCAGTTGCACACATATATTGTATGACATTAAATAGTTTTCACATTGCTTTATAATATTGCAGAATATTTAATAATATAATATAATATTGTTCCGAATTTTTATCGGGGTTCGTTTGGATAGTGGAAGTGATATGGTGTAAAGAATGCTCAATCAGTAGGCGGCAGTAGAATAAAAACAACGACGTTTATTTACACGAAGACACACAGGACAGCTATATACAGCACAGAGACGACTATCTTCAGCCGAGACGTGTAGCATACAACAGCACACACAGCAGCATACAACCAGAATCTACTGCAGACAGTAGCGCACAGCTCAGTTAAGCACTAGCTTGACTCCGTCGACTCGGACTACTGAGTTTCGACTACTACTTCGACGATTCCGTCCACTCTGTCTTCGACTTCTCCGACTCTCGACTCCTACTGACCGAATTCCACCACTACAACTCGGACTTCGCTGCTCTCGAACTCGGACTGACTTCGACGACTCTGTCTGGCAGCTGCAGCCCCTTTTATAAGTCTCAGGAGGCGGGGCTAGAAGCGTCTCGACCAATCAGGAACGTTCGAGGCGTATCTCGGTTCCTACTGGACGGATCGGGAAAATTCTCGAAGTTTCGGGTATTATCTATTTTGGCGCCAAAGTCGCCAAATGGTCGCTAAGTTTATTGCCAAGCTCTGGGACCTCCGACGTGCCACACGGACTCCGTCCAATAATGATGACTGTAAAACTTTCTTCCTGTTGATGGAACAAACTATGCTGGGAAGCCGAATTGCAGGTTTGTAACAATATTACATAATATTGCACAATATTCTGCAGTATTCGGAGCTACCTGAGTTTAAGCTGACATGCAATATCTCAGTTAATTCCTACGTCTTTTCTTTAAATTAAGTTTTCTATAGTATTTCTAAATCGATACATTTAGAGACGCATTCACAAATTTCACAATTTCGGCAGCGTTTTATTTGGCATTCAAATATTAGATATATTGAGCACATAAAAAAGCAACAATGAATTTAAGTAAATGCAAATAGCTCTTTTTTCGTTTCAAAATAAGAAGTTCGTAATATATTAACTATAAAGGCAAATAATTTGCTCTGTATCCTTGTAAAATTAAATAATTACATTTTTACAAATTATTTATCAAGAAATAAAATTTTCATTTTTCAGTAATTTTTCACAATCTATAAGTGATCTTATATGAGCCGACGAGTAAAAATTCTAGCCTGCTACAAGAACAGAGACTTTCTTCCACATTTAAAAGTAGTAAATTTTAATCAAATATTATGGCAACGATTAGACTTACAGTGCCATAATGCTGCAATTATTATTATTATAATATTGTGTGTAATCATAAATGGGATAAAAAATACATGTATCAAGATATTACGAGATAACTCAATTAGTGTTAATTTTTGAGTGCAAAATATTTTTTACATTTATTCCCTATGCATGGCAGAACGAAAAACTTCAAATTATTTTTATGTCTCACAAAATATTGAATATATTGATATTTTTGTCAGAATTAAATAAGTGACTTTAAGTATTTGCGAATATATTTTGTTTGATCTCAGTTATATTAACAGTTGTGATTGGTCAATAATTCTGTCTAATCTTATTAAAGCATTTCTTTTATATCTTTTTGAAATGAATTTTAAATTTATAAAAACTAATGCGAAATTTAAAAATCTATCTATTTTCAAAATTTTAATTATAACCATGTTACTTTACATTTAGATGTATTAACAGGATTTGCAATTTTTTTTATAAATTTTATTACTACATTTAATATATTTGGTGGATGATTTCCAGTTTAATTGATTTCAGTTTGTTGAGTTTAATCAAAAAAAAAGTTCTAACATATATTTTAGATTATTAGATTGTATTGAGTTCTCATATTATATAAACAATAATTATTCCTATAGATATTCTTGCTTTCAATTTTCAGTTTATATCAGAAGCAGTAAAATATGTGACAAATAATAGCTTAAAAAGTTCGAAAAATAATACAAATTAAAGATATGTAGAATAAATGAATGAATATTTAAAATACTAAATTTTATTTTAATTTATTTCTAAGTATCTAATCTAATGTAATGAAATCTTTCGTAATCAAAAAGACTTTGTATAGAACGCACTGTTAAAGCATGGAAGAAAACTACTTTTAGAAATGAAGGAGATGCACGGCGTTTTTTTATATGCTCATAAAATAAAGTGGTATGTCATTTCATGCCTAATTATGAGTAATAAGTTTAATTACAATAACGTCTCGTTATAAAGCAACGCTAGGGATGTTTGGGTCGGACCTCGTACTTTTGAACCACGGTCAGATGACGAGGACGGCACTGAGCTTGCACCCCTCTCCACACCAGTTGGAGGACGTTTGGCCCTCACGGAATTAATATGCAACAGACGGAATTGATTTCAAAATTCAGCATCAATTATGCTTCCATTTTGCTTATAACGACCAAGACATTTAATGAAATAACAGAATGGTATAAAAGAAAATCAAATTAAGAATTAAAAAATATAGTATTAGAGAAGTAAAACGTTTTGCAATAGAATAGCAAATATCTTCAAAATTGGATATAAAAATACTGTTTTACTATACAGTCAAGAGTCGAAATTCCGTCTGTCTCATTACTTGGAGAGGTACAAAAAAGAATTTTTTTAAAGGAAAAACTAGGAAAACTTTAAGGAAGTGGAACAAAAAATTCTTTTTCAATTTTAGTCAAAGAAAATAGGAGTCTTTTTATTTCTTACAAAAAATGTATAATTTGTATACTTTTGAAAAGTCTAAAGTTTATAAATTATTTTTTAACAATGAATTTAACATTAGGTCCTATGATAGAAAGATAGATTTTTTGCCTTTTTTTAAATATGTTTTTATTTCAAATTTCAGTACGTTTTTATTCATTACAATCAAAAGACATTTCATACAAAAATATTTACATACATTATGCATCTGTTAAACACATTTTTAATTTTTTCTATTCGATAGTGTTAATATTTTGAAGATATTTATTATACAAAATGTCATATTTTTTAGATTTTTCATATTACACGATATTGAACATGTTTTTTTTTTGAAATTTTTATTATTACTGTATTAAATGAAAATTATTTAATTGAATTAATAAACTTATGTCCATTTGTCATGAAGCCTGGTGTAACGCCTTGCACTCCCAACGCACAGGTCCGTTGTCCGATCCTCGGGGTGGGCAAGGTCGACTCAACCTTTCATTCCTTCAGTGGGTCGATAAACGGTGGACCAAGCATGTTTAGGAACTAAACACTGGGGGTTCCGCGTTATGCAGACCACCTAACCGGGACATATGCCTTGCACCCCAGAGCCCTCGGTCAAGAACACAGATATGGGCACTGTAGGTCTTGGCCTACTTGGTCCATCGGACCACTGAGTTAAGTTTAATTAGTTCATTTGTTATGATAATTTTGGAAGGGTTTTACACAGAATTATTTTTTTCTGAACGTATCAATCCGTTTATGGTTATCAACTTGAAATCAATCACATCACAACATATGTTCGACTTCCACCTAAAAAACAGATACTTGAAGAAACAGGTACTTTTTTTTTACAGTTTTATAATTAAAATAAATCTTTCGTTCTATATGTATTAAATTTTCTAGTAGATATAAAATTTTACTTGGAAAAACCTCCTTGTATTTACTATTGAAACTTCGATAATTTTCATAGTTGAAAATGTCCAAATTCCCTTAATATAATAAATTTTCCTTATCTTACTATCGCGTTTAATACATATTTCTACATGCATAGTCATATAATGAACATGACATTCTGCATACTCATGTAATGGGCAAATACTCATAAAATGGGTATATATATACACATCTATTAGGTTCATATAATCTAGAATGTGAGATAAAATAATATATCGTTGAAATGGGTAAAAGAAAATCTATAGTAAAATAATCTGTCAAAATCATATAAATCTATCAAATTAAATTAAATAGATAAATATATCTAAAGTACATTATATATTTAGTTGTAAAGTAATATGTATATCTATCAAAATAAATTAAAATGTCAAAAACCTAAAAATTTGTACTAGACTATGAGATTATATTTTCTTATAATCAAACAATATAATTTTAATGAATAATATTTTTTCGGTGATGATAAATGTCCATTAAATTTTTTGAGTATTTTTTATTTGATTAAGTAATAATTTTGTAGATTTAGTAATTATTGGCTCCCATTAAAAAAATCAGACAACACATTCTCCCGACACTTAATTGTTAAATGGACATCATTTGAAATCGTTCATGTGCCATGACAAGAATAATAATTTCATGATTATAGTTAAATGAATTAATCAAAAATTTCATTGCAATCGAAGAGTTTTGTAATTATATACTGACTGAAAATATAATAACAATTGCTTTTAAGAATATTATCATCGCTTAAATGTTTTCAAAAACTTCATTTGGATTAGAAGAGAATCTTAATTATTTAATGAAAACTCTTTCCATCCCAAATGATGATACAGGACTCGACCCAAAGCACAGAAATCCTTCAATTAACTATTATGAGCAGGACTGATTAATATGACTGCTTAAGACTGTGGCGTCGGTTTGACGTCATTAATTAACAATGGGGATGCCTGACGCTGACTCCCAGACTCATTAGAGTGAATAAATCATTACATAAGCCGAGTTTCATGACCATTGACTATTAATGCCTTTTGAAACCAAGACTTCTAATCCAGTCGACTGGAAAGTTGATACGTGATTGGAGTTTTATTGATATGTATGAAAGCGGAAAATTTGTTGAGGAGATACGGTTTAGGCAATAGGTTTGTAAGCTGTATAAGATTCATAAATCTTGTTGGAATTTCTTACGGATAATTCTTGTAATAATTTATAATGTAAAGATCGTTTTTCAATAAATAAATAAAACAAAAGATATATGACATGATTGAGTCTTGTTCAGAAGATCATATATATATTTTTTATATTAAGAAAGCGAAAAAAAAATGAATTTCTTTTCTGCTTTCTGATGTCGCACACACACACACAAACACACACTGATATCACATACACACACACAAACACGGATACACACGTGCGAATTACTACGTCATTAATACATTGTGAGGAGTACGACAAAATAGCTCTTCACAAAATAAAGCTTATATGGAAAAAAAAATAGTTGTGTATGTCAAAACTAAAACACTATGTATTTGTCAAATCTAATTCATCAAATGTATATGTCTATCAAATAAAAAAAAGTAGTAACTAAAACTGAAAAATATCACAAAGTTATTTGAAAGGATTTTTATTACTTCTTAATAAAGCGGTAAATAACAATTATATTTATAAAAGGCTTGTTTAATTTTGCTTAGTCCTATTTGAATCTCGTTTCGAAGTAATACGGCGATTATTTTAGGATGGACATTTGTAATTTTGAACCGTTGTCAGATAACGAGGGTGACATTTGAGACAGTGCTGCCAAAGCCAAATTTCTATTCGACGGTGGACAACATCTCACGGATTCGGTGTGCTCCAGGATCGCTCATAGGGAAGCTCTACAGTGAAGTTCGTTTTTCGAATCTAAAAGCTTCTTCTTCTTGCGTACCACCCCGCCACCACTGAACGTAGCAGTATCGACAGGAATTGTTATGGCCGACTGCTATCTTTAGCATTTTCCATCCTTCATTGACCAATTTGTCAAATTGACATTCTCTTTGAGGTAATTGGCCACAAAGTGGTCAGTTACTGTCCTTCTTCCTTATCTACAAACTCTCAAATAGTTGGCAAAAAACAAACAATTTTTGACATCATGTCCTTCAGAGTTTCAAGATTACCTGGTACCATCAGTACTGTACTTAAGTCATTATTTATAATTTTCAGATTTTTTCTTAACTTCGAGATTTCAATATATTCCTTTAAATAGTGGTAAACAGTACCGATTCCTCCACAAATGCTTTTATTTTCCTGTATTCTTCCAAATCTTTGGAAATATGCAGGGAATCTCCCATGTCCTGATATAATTTGAATTATCAGTGGATGGTACCTTCTTATTTTTATTTCTGGATTAGGAATAAAATTGAAAGTTACTCTTCCGTTTTTGGACATATACCATCTGTCAAACCATTGCAGCTTTATTTCTTCTCTTAATTCCCATCAACACCCTCTTTCTGTGCCGCCAACTTTGCATATTTATCCACCTTTTCATTACCATATATCCCAATATGGGCCTTAACCCAATTCAACTCTATCCACTTGTTAGTTTTTACACTTTTTATCTTTTCTTTTATCGTCCATATTTCTTTATTACAATTGTGAGTTGATTGTATGGCTTGTAGGACTGACAGAGAATCTGAAAAAATTGAGCACTTCTGTCCATCCTCCACCCTTTCACAATATTCAATGGCCATCTTTAAAGCTTGCACTTCTGCCTGAAAACTTGTGGCATGGATCTCTAATTTCACAAGACTTTTATCGATCTCTTTCCCATAGTAGTATACTACTATTGCAGCTCCTACTTTATTTTCATCTTTTGAACCATCTGTAAAAATTTCTATTCCATCCATATCTGGGATTTTCATTTGAAAACCATGAATAAACCATTCTACAGGATGTTCTTCGAACTTGTCAAAATACATCTCATAATCTTTTTTGCTGAAGCATTTGTTTCCTATTTTAACTTTATTACTAGAAGTTCCTATTTGAAATTTAGTGAAAATTTCCGTTGCTCTGAGGTTCATTGGCAAAATTCTCGTAATCACTTGAAGGGCTTCTGTAGAAATGGTTCTATATGCTCCAGACATAATAATGAGAGGGCGCCGTTATATTGAATTTAATGTTTCTCTGATTTTCTTTAGATTTAGCCTATGCATCCATGCTCCGTGCCCGAAAAAAACAAATTGCTGAATGGCCCCAGTGTAGATTCTTCTTAGATGGTATTTTCTTTTTCCATAAAATATTTATATATTAATACATCCACTTTTGTCTTGACCTTATTAAAATGCGACGTAAATGTTAATTTACTGTCCCATGTAATTCCCATGTATTTAATTTATACTTGGATTTTACTGTCCCAAGTATTTTGCCCCATTTTACTTGACTATGATTCATTTGTTTTCCTTTAATTTCCAGTTCATCTTTTGTTCTTCCCGAGCTTATCAGTAGCACATCATCGGCATACGCCTGTAAAAAGATTGATTTTAAATGCAGAATTCATAACCAAGTTCCAGAATAACGGTACGCTGCATGAGCCCTGTGGCACTCCTCTATCTATTATAAATTCCCAATTATTCTCTCCATCTTGGTAAATACATTTCCTTTCATTTAAGCAATCTTTAATCACTTCAAAAAGATTGCTCGGGCAATTCATTTTTATAAGGGCATATAAAATGCTTTGCCTCCATACTGAATGAAATGCTCCAGCTACATCCAAAGATATAACTGTTATTTTTAGTTTTTGATTCATCGCAGCTTTTATTTTACTCGATAGTGCATTTTGGGCTGTTTCACAAGAGTGGTTATATCTAAAACCATGTTGATCATGATGCAGTCTATTTTGTGCAGTTAATAAGTGCTGTACTCTTTGAGTTATCAGTTTATCCAAGATTTTACTTGCTGTTGTTAGCAAACAAATTAGTCTATAGGATTTAGGATCCTCTAAGTCTGTATTAGTTTTAGGAATTAAAATCAGTTTTGCTACCTTCCACTGATTAGGGATCGCACCTAATTCTAGGCACTTGTTGTATAACTCTAAAAGTATAAATTGATTCTTTCTGTTAATGAATCTAAAAGCTATTCTAAGACGGAAATCTCAACCATTAATAGTGAAGCCTTTTTTGAATGTGAAAGTGACTTATGCGTTTAACAATAGCTAACTTTTGAAAACTGGCTCGACTCTTGTAGCTTTCAATGCCTTTCATAAACGGCATCTTCATTTACGTTAATCTCCAAAACAAACATTCAAAATTATGATATTTTAATTCATTTTCTATGACATCATATTTCCGAAACGGAAGTGTCATGTAATTAAATAGTAGAAAAGCTGTTATAGGGTTAAAAGGTAAAAGAGTGTTTAAAAAAATTGAAGATGCTCTGACTAATCAATACCAAAAAGCATTTTAGACACCAGATGAACTGTACATTTTCATTCGAGTAACTGAAAATCAAACAATAAACCATCAAGTGTCTTAACTACTCTTTGTTAACAGGTATAGAATAAATGACCAGAAATTATTACATTATTGACGGCATGGGAACTAAACAGGGCAATGGCAAGGACTTCATAGGAAATCCGTGCCATTGCCTTGATATGGAAGACAAGGGAAGGCTACAAAGCTAAAGCAGGTAGGCTTTCAGAAACTTTTGTAGCCATAGAATTAGCATTGAGGAGGCCCGTGCCATTGCCCTGATTTGGAGGCTACAATACTGAAAGCAGGTAGGCTTTCAGAATCTTCCTGCAGCCATAGAATTAACACTAAGGAAGCCCGTGCTATAGATTTAGGAACTTTGAATATTCTTTTTTCTCTTTATTTTTTTAAATTGCTCACCACGTTAGCATGCAAGTTCAAAAAAATTTCTTTTGTTTTGCTGGATCATTTTTTCTTCCTTATAGTTAGTCATTAGCATGTCGTTTTCTCGCCTCAAAATGAAGTGCCGTTAAAGTGAAGGAACATTTCTATTAATAGAAACAATTTGGAATTGGAGTTAATTTTGTTTAATATATAATTTCGATGCCTGGAATTCGCGCTTCAATAAGGAAATGAGAAGGGGAAGTCCCTTTCTGAAATAAGAACTGAAACTAATTATTTTTACTAGCGCATGCGTAACTTAATGGTACCACTCTCTAAAATTTTTCTAAGAATGTTCTCAGTTTCTATGTAGTTATTCAATTTAAAGATTCAATTAGCATTATTTTTTTACAACTTGCGATTGACGCAATACTGAGGAAAAATGGCTACAAACTAAAGGAAAACTAGAAAGACTACCAAACGAAACGGTACTCAAAATTAATAATAAATTGACTATAATTTTTCCTTTTTCAGACAAATTGTGATTGTAATAAAGAATGAAAATATAAAAAATATGAACTAAAAATAGTAATAAAATATAAAGTCTGCATTTCCTTAAACGAACATACTTTAAGAAACAGAGGAATGAAATTTGAAAGGCTACGATCGAAAGTTTTGAAAGCTTGATGATAGAAACAGAATGTCTCTCAGAAGGAAAAACTCATAGAAAAAGAATTGAGCTGAGTTTAGGAAAAATGTTTTTCATGTTAATGAATTTAATCTAAATATATAATTTTAGTGAAGAATCTACTTGCCAAATTTCATGCATCCAGCCTGTTCAGATTTTGAGTTATCGGTGTTATTATTCACTTGTAAAGAGATTATAAACAAAAATCAAACCAGGGGAAGGGATCTTTTCGAAACGTTTTCGCCTGCTCACTAATAAAGGTGTCATGCCAGATAACATCTTATACGGCAATAGCGTACATTAGTTATGGAATATTAAGTTTTGATATGTATTTAGCATTTTTACCGAAACGTGTCATGCTTGGCGAGTTATTTGGCGATTAAACCCTGGCATGCGTTAATGGTATCCCCAAAAAGAACTATCGTTATAGAATTTTTTTTTCTCAACCAATGGAAACAAAAATTTGGCACAAAACTACACAATAGTATAAAAATTTATAACAAAATACAAAAATATAACACAAAAAAAGTCGAACAAAAATTGAATTGAAAGAAAGAATTGAAATACAAGAATTGACATCATCATGTTTTGAGTCATTATGTTTTTGAATTATCGCGTTTACATGATTCTGAAAGTACAGGTCGTCATACAGACACCCCGTGGTTGGATTTGGTTCAAAATTTGATAGGTATTTACATTATAGATGTTAAATCTTTGTAATGGATTTTATCTATTTAACTTTCTTCGATTTGCAATTATCATGTTAACATAAATTTGAACAACCGGACAGACGGAATTCCTCTGAACAGACTTTGCTCAACATTTGAAATAAATCTGCAAATTTAATGTAAAGATCTTATAAAAAATTACAACTGTTTAGCTGAAAGCGTTTTTGATTTACCCTAATCACATACAGAGAGACAGACAGACATTTTCTAAAAATGTGTTTTTTGAACTCAGGAAGATCTAAAACATGGAGATTCTCCAAAATTTCGAGTTCGAATTTTTTGACGATTACAGACTTGCTCTGTACTCCATATACGAGAAGAAAAATGACTGTATTTAACTAGGACAAATCTAAAACGGACAAATGTTTTTAGATTAAATGCTCAGGTTGAATTTTTTGTTGACTATAATGTAATCTTAATGTCCATTTAACATAATTCTGTTACATGAAGATAATTTTATTGGAAGAATTTTATCCAAATAAATTCTTTATTAGTTCATTACACATATATTATTTGGGAATTTGAAATTTGTAAGCATTTCCTATCTGAATAGCAAAATGAAAATACAGATTATTGACAACAAGGTCATCTATTATATAATAGTAGACTAATTTCCTTACTTCTCTTTATGGAAATGGATGATAAATATCATATCTTGCGTTAAAACGCGTTCACACAGCCATCCAATCATGAAAACCAATAACATTTAGTTTCCTTCAGGGTTTTATTGTCAGGAATATGTTCTGGTTTATGATGACGCATTTATAGCAATTCCTGTACGAAGATAGAGCTGTTTCATGGGTATTCCAAGGCCAGCCAGTGATAGTTGTAGCCATTTCTGATGCTGTTTCCCAAAAGCTATCCTGTGTTATGGCATAATCTTGTACTTACGTAATCGTTGGAAGTTAGGAATGAGACCAAAATTATCACTCGTGTCGTTGCTCATTCCTGGAGAAATTTTCTGCGTCAGGAAATCGGCTTGTAACCAACCACTATGGGTTTGAATGCTATATATTTCTCATAATTATTATAAATTCTATGTGGCAGTGGTATTATATCTTTAAATAGAAGAAATTTAAGAAAACAATGCAAATCTAATGCTATTGATGTATTTTTATTTGCCTATGTATGAAGCATAGAAATAGGACGTGATGCAATTCGTCAAAAAATTCGATCTGGGAAAACATATTTTCATGGATTCCCAGAATCCCCAAGTAGATGAAATAAAAGAGATTTGCTATTGCATTTGTTTGTTTGCAAATTGAATAATTCAGAACACAAAGAGCTAGACGAATAAAATTTGGCACAATGCATAATATCAAAAATTGAGATGGGAATATAAAAAAATGGTAATGGTAACATAAAAAAATGCGGTGATAAACTTGAATATAGTACATGGATGTTCATATAAAAGTATTTTTAATTTAGTAATTATCTTATCTTCTTAAATAGAAAGTTATAATGACAGAATTTTGAATATTGAAAAATTTAACCACAAGGCTTCAATGTTATTCCAAGCATTAGAACTCCCCCAACCTGAAAAAAACTATTTATGGAATTATATATAAATCCTATCTATCTATACCTTTGAAATTTTTATATTACATCTTCCGTACATCGTATTTCTTAAAACTTGAACTGACAGACACAATTTTTGAGAATGGATTTCGTTTATAATTTGCTAGAAATTTACAAATCTAGTGCAAAGGCTACATGTCGAATTTTATCGTCTAGATAGAAGCGGTTTTGAATTATTATGTTCATAAACAGTAAGACAGAGTTATTAACAGATGTCATTCCAATTTTTTTTTTAATTTTTTTTTTTTTTTTTTTTTACATATTGAGATCAGAAATATAGAAATTCTTCAAAATTAAGAGTTCGAATTTTTTGACGATCACAATACCTTCTTTATATGTATTTTGTATCCGTGAAAATAAAAAGGAAAACTCCGTTAAAGATAAAGCATGAAGTCGTTAGAAAAGTCGTCTACGAAAATGTGTGTTTAAAAAAAAAATCATTTTCTAAATATCGCCTGATTTTTTTAAATAAAAATTATTGCTCCGTATTTCTGATGAGTTGAAGAATCAATAGCAACATTCGAAACTTTGTTGCATTTCGAAATTTCCCTCTTCCACGTAATTTAAAAGTTTTACACAAAAATAACATACGTTATCGTAATTTAGATATATTAAGACATTTGTAATTACTTTAAAAACAATGTCTAAATGTTTATTTATCTGAATATTGCAAAATCGATAAGAAATTTCGTAAATTATCGAAACTTGTATGAAAACGCTTTTATCGAGATATTCGTTTCACATTCTCTTATATTAAGTAGAAAAAGATAAACTTTTGTAATCGTCAAAAATTCGAACCTTTACAAATCACACCACTTCTGATATTTCTGAACTAGAAAAAATGTTTGTATATCCGAATTTACGTTTGTTTATTTTTTTGTCCAAAAATGCGTTGAGCTACATGAATGAAATTCAGTATGTTATCTTATAGATTAATGAATTCTAGATTTGTAAATTCCAATTCAATTTTGGACAATTTTATTCAGAGAAAATTGTCTATACATCAGTCCAAGAGAATGTGAATATAATAAATATAAAACGTTTGCGGCTGGAATAGCCTGGTTGGTAGAGCATTGGCGCACCCTCAGGTTGTGAGATCGAACCCTACTGGTCGAAGTCTCTCCGTGTGTGTGGTGAATGGTGCACGCATACGTCTGTCGTGGTCACAAATGTCGAGATTCTCCATGTCAAGAGTAATACCACTGGGGTTACTGGTTCAGAGGTGATCGTTCTATGATTCAGGTCTAAATTACGATCTGTGGATGAGTGAATGAAATGCATGAATGAAGTCAGCACCGTAAAAAGGGTTGTGACGCATGAGTAGCTAAGTCGTACTCTTGGGCCTAGTTGGCGCTACTGAAAAAAAACAAGAGACGCTTACTCGGCTTAAATCGCTGACAGATAACTGTCAGCGGGCTTGTAAACTGCCACAAGTCACAACACACATAAAATGTAAAGCACAAGACGAATGAAATTTCTTACTCAGTTTTAATATCAAAAATGTAAGTATCTGATTTTGAAAAAAAAAACACCATTAACGGATTGACCGCCTGTCTTTATGTACAATAGCATGCATACTAACCTGATAACTCAAAGATTCAAAAATGCTATAAATGAAATTTAGTCACCTTAATGCTAAAATTATAGTTTTCTCTCAAATTTTCTTTACAATCGGTCGTAAAGCAGGTGTCCAAAATAAATATTAGGGTTTTTTTTACTATTATAAGAATCACAAAACACTCATGCTTGTGACTCTGAAAATAAAAATCTGAGTTCTCGAATTTTTTCGAGAAAAATTCAAAAAATTCTTATTCTAATAAATATCTGTACCTAATCTGGTAACCCTAAGTCACTCGGTCTGTCATGTAGAGTGCCAGCGCGCGCGCACACACACACACCTTTCATAACGAGTGATTTGCATAACGAACAAGTCAAAATGTAAAAAAAGAAATTTGCTTAATGAATGCAGAGGAGGCATCATGATATCATAATCTGGATTGTATCAGTTTGTGCTCAGAGCCTGTTTAGAAGAAACCCTTGTGTCTGCATGGAATACGATTGATTTGACCGGATAGCGATGTCGAACGAGACTCCGAGGGATTTTAGGAAAATTTTGGGGAACTTTAATCGATGAGATTGTGTCTCTGGTCAAGAGTTTGGGTCTAGAGGTAGATAATAGTGCCATCTAGGAACTGACGGAAGAATATAGCAAGAACTACTGAAGAACTTATGGAGCTGCATTCTGTGTCAAAGAAAAAAACAACAACTGCATATTTAGTTAGGAGTGAAAAAAAATAGTAGATTGTTTAATCTACTATTTAGAGATACAACTTTCCAGGGAAATAAAGAAAATATTGAAAGCATGGGAGATTGTTGCGTAAAATATTAAAAAGCATCACCCTAATAAGGCAGCAGTTATGAGCACTAAAAATTTATTTAATGATTGCACTGTGTCTGAAATTAGGAAGGGTAACCTAATTTGTCTGAAGACGAATGTCTTTAGACAATTCCCTAGTAAGAATATTATATTGCATTATAAATAATAAATTAAATTATCATAAATTCATGAGCAGTTTTTCGTAATGGAATTATTTGTTCTATTTTACATAGATGTCTATGGAAAAAAATTGTTCCGTTTATGAGTAAGATTCAGAAAGAATTATACTCATTTAGCAAGGTTTCACTGTACTTGATTATCAATCTATTCAAGAAAAACAATTGACTTCGGTCATTTCAATCCCCCCCCCCCAAGAAGTAATATTAACAAGTAAAATATTTTTTGTTAAACTGCATCAGCATCAATGTGAACATTTGGCGGACATTTTAGATTTTTAAATTTCATATAATTGGATTTAAATATACTTAGTTTTGTTTGAATTTTTTTTTTTACAAAAATTAGATCTCAACATGCTTTGCATGTTGAGATCTAATTTGCATGTTGAATTGCATGTTGCATGTCTTTGCATGTTGAATTTTTATCATCCATTGTTTCTCTGTATTTATGATGTATGGAATTAAACAACATACAGAATTCCAATTTTATAATTATATTAAAAATACAAGCATTTCAGTTTAATATTTTTATAGGGAAGAGGTTTAATTTGAAGAAAATCTTTTGCACATTGACTACAAAAAGACAATAGTTTTGAAACTTTTTAGAAAATAATTATGATCAAACGATATTAACAAGACAAGTAAAATAGATATTAATTGGAGGATAAAAATTTAGAAAAAAAATTCTTTACAATCAAATTGTTGACCGTCTTTTTTAAGCATAAAATAAAACCGACAATGAGATAAAATAAATCACAGCATAGAAGTAAATTATTAATTTTTTAGTTTTGTAGTTAAAAAAATAGTCTCAAGGGAACCATTAAATAATGAAATATTTCTTTTTTAGTGGTTAAAATATGTCAGAACACAACATTAGTTTCGAAATGTAAAATCCATCATATTTATATAGTTCTCAATTGCATTTTCTACAGAAAAAATAGAAAGGCGATCTAGAAATAAAATATTTTATTGAAGACTAGCTTGTGATTATAAAATGAAGGCTCAATGATTCATTCCAATCACTCCGTTTGATTGCATATAAAATCCTTCATTATTATGCATGAAACTTGTTTTTACCTAACAAAATGACAAGATATCATTTGAAAAAATATTCCACATGAAATAAACCCCATTACTTTTGGAAATCTTACAGTAACTCATTTTTGATGCAAATTTTGCGGTTACAAGATTCTAAAGAATTTGCTATTCTTGTTTCGGTTTACAGTCGAGACAATTGTTGATGAAAGAATAAAAAACTAATGCTGGAAAAAGCATAGATTTCAGTTTTATGTTTTGACATGATAACAAAACCGTTAACTACAAAATTTAAATATATCTAAACCAAATGAACTATCATCCATAATTTGTACATATAAATATAATATTAAAATAAAGTAATTTTAAACAACATCTTGATAAATAATAATTCTTATTAATCTTTATTAACACTAAATGCGGACACAATATTGATACGATATCTTTTTAATATTGGCTAGTATTCAGAACATCGAACAATATCGTTGGAATATCATATAATATCTTATGCTAATAGGGAAATCTACAAGAATGGTTTAAAATCAGAATCTCGCATTAATTAAGATTAAAAACGATTGAAATTCAATAAAAAAGTTTTATCATATCATTACAGATACATCTATCCTAAATAACAACAGTCAGATTTAAAATGCTACTGTAATACATGAGTGAATCTACAATTTTTGCAATAAAGCCATTACAAGTGATTACCCGGATACACTTGTTGTCTCTAGACAACCAGCATCCTTTAGATCGATAACCATTTTAGTTCGTACACCAAGCTTCATAACTTTCACTATAAAAAATTGCCTTCCTTAATTTTCTGTTTCTTAAATCTCCACTATCCTTCCTTGCACATACATATTTGTAATTAATTCATTTTCTACAAGAGAGTTGCATTTATTATTTTGAGAACTTCGATGAATTTCGAGAACTAAACACCTCTAGTTGTGATTCATGTACTTCAGATTTATCAGTAAGCAAATAGTTCTTTTATAATTTTTTTATTGGTTTCTCTTCAATATTACTTGGTGTTTTTATTTTAGCGTGGCCGGGAGACTTGCTTTCGAGTGACTTCATATTTTTTATGTTTATATATACTATATTAAATGAAAGTTCGATAGAACTTGACAATGTATTATTTAACTGGAGTTTAAAAAATTTTTTTTCTTTTGAAAAAATGGTATCAACCAATATGTTCCCTAAAATAGATACATTTTCTCTCTTCTCTTTGTTTAAAATATATTTACATTACACCATACCTAAGTCAGGAAATGGTTTCAGTCAGTGGTTAGCTAATATTCGGTTTGAAACACAATAATTTTGATTTTCATTATCATAATGTTTAAGTTAATTTTAACTATTGATTCATTTATATTCATTGATACATTAAGAATGCATATTTTCAGAACAGGAAAAACGAAATTTAATTATTTTTATTAATTTAAATTTTTGTAAAAAAGCTGTGGTATGCTCATATCTCTCTATTAGATAAATTTAAGTATTCTTTTAGAACAAAAGATTGCTATATTTCAAACGTTCTGAGAACAATCGTGACACAAAAATTCTGTGTTCTTTTCCAAACATCTATAGACATATGGATAAAACATGAAACTATTTTTCTTAGCGAAGCAAATCTTTTAGCTCTCAAAAGTTTTTTTTTTTTTTTAATTATTTATGTTTAGCTGTATTAGCTGTTCTGGAAGTTGATGACCATGCTGTTTTAAAAATATCTTTTCCGAATAATTGCTAAGTGAGTCGGTATTTTGGACATATCTCTGAGAATTAAGTTGATTATACTTTTATTTGCTAATAACTGAAAATTAAGCATGATTCGAACGAAATTTGGATATAGATGGTGATCCTTTAAATATGTGACCCCCTTTCCTTGAAATATGTCATTAGAATCCGAAGAATGCATATTAATATGTTTTGGAGATATAGAGCGGCTTGTATGAAGAGAACAGTTCGCGGAATATAAAGGAAGTGTGTAAGCTATTCAATGAATTACCTATAAATTCTCTTGTCCTCTGCCAAAAGGTCATAAGACAGATTTCCTAGTCAAACATTTTGCATGATGTTTTGTTATAATAGAAGAAATAATTTTAGAATTCGCTATCAGAGATCAAATATATTCAACATTCTGTTATAAAATTCCTCTATATAAGTGGAATTAAAAAAAGAAATATTTTCTATATTTTTACAAATTCGTAAATTCTTGATTTAACTTCTGTAATGTCTATTTATATTCAGACATCTAATAACTTCCATCTAAATCTCTTCAGCTCGAGAGTTCTTGTTCACGAAGTATTATCTTACAGCCAATTAATATACAAAAAATTTGTTGCACTATTCGCTTTAAATTTTCGCAGTCACATGAAAATTGAAAAATAATATTATCTATACTTTTATAAATTCGGAAGTTTTTGATTTAACTTCTGTAATGTCTGATTATATTCAGACATCTAATAACTTTCTTTATTTGAATTTCCTCATGTTGAGACCTCTTGTTTACAATATGTTATCCTTCAGTCAGCAAAGATATATAAAATTTGTTATATTAATCACTTTAAATTTTCAATGCCACATGAACATTTTCAAAAGCATTTCGTTGTTCTAAATTTTTTAAAAACTTAATTTCGTTTGCCTCTATAGTCTGCATAATTAGGTGCTAAGGAAGTAAATATTTAACACTTAAATCATTCAATAAATTATCTTCCTGTTTTGAGAATCAACTAAAAATTTGCTTGCAATTTTTTATAAATTATAAATATTTTTTTAAAAAAAGAGAAGAATTTTTGA
This sequence comes from Argiope aurantia, assembly GCA_026543865.1. Taxonomy (NCBI): domain Eukaryota; kingdom Metazoa; phylum Arthropoda; class Arachnida; order Araneae; family Araneidae; genus Argiope; species Argiope aurantia. The sequence goes on from JAPMOR010070900.1 coordinate 501,688, forward strand.
AAATAAACCCTGAATTAATTCAAGTTAAAAAAAATAAAAATAAAATTAATACAAAAAGAGACTATTCAAAGTTTTAGCCGATATTTCAGATTAAAAATTAAAATTTTCTGAAAAAAATGTCTTGATAATATTAAGACGCTTTAAAAGACATTCCTTAAATAGTTATATCAGTTTAATATTTCAAATAGTTTATAATGAAATTGTTAATTAATTAGTGATATACAGTGTGGCGTAAACATTTTGACAATGATGTCACTCGAGTGAAGTACAAAATATTTTTTTAGAATAATTAAAAGAACACTTCAAGAAATTAAAACATACTAGAAAATAATAGTCCAAAACCAATACTTTTATAAACTTAAAATTTTTTTTAAAAAATGAACGGAAATTAGCTTTTATACACAACTAATTAGATTAAGCACATCTAAAGGCTTTTATAAATATAAATGTGCTAATGCAGTCTTAAAATAGCAAATGCAATTTGAAAATAACGTAGCAAACTTTATGTATTTATGTTTGCTATAGCTAACATTTCGTTGTCAACATGCCTCGAGCTAAAGAAATTCGTGCAGTGGAAGCTATTAAAATAGGATGTTAAAAGATAAAGATAATTTGAAAAGTTTCATCAATTATGAATTATTCAAAGAAACTATTTATAGAATATTGCCCAAAGGAATCAATTATAAAGAGAAACAAAATTTAAGAAGCTACGAAGAATAGACTAATAAGTATCCAAAAAATATCAATTCATGAAGTTGGAGTGTCGTTTCAAAGGATATAGATACATCATAGAAACGAGTAGCATATTGCTGAAAATGGTTTAGAAAATAGCCAGCTTTAAAAACATTCTAAAACTCTTCGCCCATCCATAAACACGAGCTTGAACCCATATGTGATATGGACATGAGCGGTGTTCATTGATATTAAAGGACAAAAATAAGTAGAATCGGATAAAGTCAGACATTTGGCATAATACTAGCATGATTTATGCAGTAATATGCCAGCATATTCATATTCACTAGTATTCTTCATTAAAAAATTCTTATTTTTTAAATGATAAATAAACTGGTGGCAGGTGAATGTATTGGCCGCATTTTATAATAATAAGGGAATATCTCAGAACTTTATCAACAATTGTCAACTATCAAAATGTTGCAATGAAACTTTGAAGGAATGATTTACTACATTTACAGCTTTGACGCTTGCTCTTGTTTCTCGTTGCAACTCGAAACTATTCGAAAAGTCTGTTAGAGTGCACATGGTTATTGGCATATAGATAGGAAAAAATGGTAATATTGGTACTGCAAAGCCAAGCAGGTTATACTTAACCAGAAAGAAATTTAAAAATTGACACTTCTTCAACCTTCACCTTTCTTTTCTTTCTCGTTTCCCTCTGCTAAATTGTTTCCTTCGCCCTTAATTTTCAATCATTTTCCCAAGATATACATGAGAATGCTAATTGCATTTACTAAATGATACCGTTTCTGTTATGACAGTGGCGACTTGTAAATTATAGTTGCAGAGCTGTAGCATCTGTGATATCATTTTTAACACTTTTTTTTTCTTTATATTGTCACGCAGCTACTTGAACGTGGAACTCAATGACACACAGGAAGTAAAGCTAAACCAATTTATTAGCTCAACTCAATGAGCGAAGTGCAGATACAAGATCTGCACAACTCTGAACTGAGAACGCTGCGACCGACAGATCTTCTGCTTTTATACTAGCAGGAAAAGTTTCAGAATACTTTTCTGGAGACAGTAAGAAAAGTCCAGTGCACTTGTCTGGTAAACTGAAGAAAGGCCTATAATCGTCTGGAACACGAAATGAAGGAAAACATAAATCAAGGAATTAAACAAATATTTAGGAAAATTTTGAAGCTTATTGTCGTTAGCAGGATTCGAACTCACGATCTCTTGATTTCGAGGCGAATGTGATGACCATTCGGCTATTGAAAGTCGGTGCTTCTTTTCAATGCGGCAATATTAAGAATTCGATGAATAAAAGAGAAGGAAAATAAATTTAGTGAAAACCAGAGAAAGAAAATAGAAAATGCATCAATAATTATTAGATTTGTAATTTAACAGTTATGAGATATGTAACTGATCTACACGTAGATCAATCTCAGCAGATGTGAAAAGTCGTATACTACATAATATGTGAGGAATACCAGAAACCGAAAACGGAAAATGCTTTTCGTTGAGTTTAGTCGTGGTTAGGCTGTTCTAGGTGCAAATACCACAATTGGTGACAAATCTGTGTGATTTTTTTTTATCCTTTGCTTTTCTCCAATGCAAGACTCGCCTTTGATCTTCTGATATATTTTATACTTTTTCTCGTTAGCTATTATACAGTTATGGCATAGCTCTGTTGGCTATTATAGTTAACTATTATACAGCTGTAACAATAACCTCTGTTTTAATATGCAAGCGGATATAAATGAATATCTCAACTTTGCAGATATGTTAAAAGAAAACAAAACAAGATACAACTTTATTGTTCATTGGACATAAAAAAACAAGTGAAAAGTTAAGTCCAATACAGTATGTGAGCATCTTCGCAAATGCGAAGGATATTGAAATAGTATGATAACTGTTCATTCATTTTTTTTCTGAATGCTAGGTGTGAAGCTTTGAAAAAATGCGGATATGCGTATATGATAATATTTAATTTTATTAGGCTATATAAAACTGCAAATGTTTTTTTTTATTGTTACCAAATGACGTTAACGAATTTAAGACAAGCTATCTGCAAGATTTCGAACATTATGACAAAGATGCTTGAAATGTATAGGATGTGTTATTGTATCGGCTTGGTATCTTTCGTATTTTTGAAGGGACCTATAATGAACACTTATAACTGTGCAGTATTTAAGCTTTCAACTGCTATTTGTAATTTCTGACGAAAAAAAATTTATTTTAATAGCCCTGCAAAGTTAGAATATTCATTTACTATTAGCATGTATATTCGTTTCCTTTTATAAGAAATCATTTATTTAAAAAAAATGAGGTGATATATATATATAT
>JAPMOR010070900.1:514351-531190 GCA_026543865.1 Argiope aurantia
TGTCTGTCTTTTTGTGGCAAAAATGACTGAAAAGCGTAGTGAGGTAGATAGATGAAATTTAGTATTTATTAGTATATAGGTTTTTACATATAAAGTCTTGTTGTTGTCAGAGTTGTAGATTTCTATCAAATTTAGAGTAAAATCTATTCAGAGGAAGTCTGTCAGTCCGATTGCTCAAATATAATTTAATATGATAACTACAAAACGGAAAAAGCTGGATGGATAAAATTCAGTATACAGATTTAACATCTATGGTGTTAACACCTAAATAGATTTGTGTGATATCAAACAAGGGACTATTTGTCTGTAAGTCTGTATTTTCAGAAACATGTGTTGTTGATAACTCAAAAAAAAAGCAATGATTTACATATGTCAAATCTGGTGTGTGATTTTGTGACCACAATTATAGTTTTATACCAATTTTGTTTGTTCCAGTCGTTTTAGAAAAACGCGTTTAAAGTAGAAATTCATTTTCATACACTATTATCAGCATGCCAGGCGTCGTCAAAAAACTCGCAAAGGATCAAACGATAGACTCAGTAAAAAATACTAAATTCACCCAAAGGTTAAAATTTCATAATAGTACACTAATGTCATGTAAGGTGTCTTACCCAAGGTTCAAAATTTCTTATGGCAACTAGGGGTTAACACTTTTATTAGAGTATATAAGCGAAAGCTTTAAGGAGACCACTTCCGCTGTTCAAAACTGATTATCTCCGTTCCCAGTAATGTTCAAAATTGTATAATTATGGCTTATAGCAATTCCAATTTTTTAATCAGCAAAAATATGATTTCAATTTTTATAATTCAAGTGATTAGTGTCTGACTTGAAATTTTTGAAAACCCACAACATTTAGAAACCTTCTTTCAAAAAACGATATATGAAGAGATGTAACCATAAACAGTTACTTCGATCCACCTAAAAGATACAGTTAAATTTGAATCATCGGGTGTCGCGACAGCATAAGCGTGAACTAAAGTTGAGTCTTAAGGCCTATCCCTGATCACGGTAAAACCCCTCCCGTAGGAGGCACTTCTCGTTGTCATTAAGGAGTAGTTGACGCCACACCATTTCCGCCCCTAGCCCCACCCCTCAGGCTGACAAGAATCAACCGCTATACCGGAAGTTTCTCAACCCATGTTTGAGGTGATCCAGGTGAGATATACGAGGAAAGATAAGGCAAAGAATAATATTAGATATAAGGCAAAAGGATGTGATATACAAATATGATTATGTATTTATATGCTAACATGTTACAGAAATAACTCTTATTACTTATTATCGAACGGAAACACTGAAAAAACTATCTGACTGCTTCATTAAAGGATTTTACAGCTGCATTAAATACAATGCTTCGCATAGCTGAATAGCTAATTAACGGAACTACAAAATATTAATAGAAATGTTCTGGACATGATTCACCGTATTGCTAAATAGTACATTCAGTCAGAGGAAAGAAGATATGAAAGAAATATAGAAATAAGCTTCAAACAGAAAGCATAATCGAGCTCAAAAATAGATTTAAGCATCACGAAACAGGTAACGTTTATGATCAATCGATCATTAACTAGTTTACAAAACTAATCTTAAATTACAAAATTACAAAACTAGTCTTTGTATTATGATACAAGAAAATGACCTTTTTAATTATATCAATTTCCTTTGCATGGAATTTTCCCCTTAATTAATTTTTTTTTAATTAAATTTGATATTCAATTTTAAACGTTGTGATGGAATTTAAACGCATCCATCAAAATATTTAATAGCACGCTTCTGCCAATCATTCACTCCTTAGTAGATTTCTCACTTTCACTTTTATTTCGTAAATATATTTTAATTTTCAGTGTAAATTAATTTAAAAAAATTAAAATTGAAGAACAATTAAAGGCTGCTAAAGATTCGAATTTCTCTTAGAATCTGAAATCAAGAATTTTTAAGCAGAAAATCTGGTGGTGGATTGCAAACATGGCTGATGCCTAAAACCATTATTAGCCTGAGAAAAAGCCAGAGTTAAGCCGACTAGAATCCTCATTTTTGTAATTATCAAATAAACAAATCTTGAAAAATATAAAGTCTATTCGTTATGAAATACCAAGAATATATTAACTCTTTATAAAGTGTAACTGATGAAGTTCCGATAGCCATAGACCACAGTCTGTCTACTCCAACCAATCGGGAAGCACGTTGATCAATCTGAATGACCGCACATTGTGACATCAATGGCAGTAACTAAGACTCCTCCGACCAGCCACGATACAATCCCCCCATAGGAGGTGTGTCCCGTCATTGATAGGGGTAGCTGACCCGACACCATTTCTGTACCCACCAGAATGGCCCCCTTTCTCGTGGGACATTAGGTTCCTATAAGATTCATTATAGTTGATTAATTATTTGCGTATTTCTAAAACGAATTTGATTCAAAGGCATTTTGTATAAAATCATGTTCTGTCTTGAATTGCAGTAAATAAATAAAAACACTTATTTTTAAAGTCAATGAAATGTTGCTGACTTATGGCACTTTACAAGCCCGCTGGCAGTTATTTGTCAACGATTTAAGCCGAGTGAGAGTCTCTTGTTTTTTCAGTAGCGTCAACTAGGACCAAGAGTACGATTTAGCTACTTTCAGGCGTCACATTCGCATGCACAACCCATTTTTACAGGGGGGGAGGGCACATTCACACAGCTCACAGATAAACACAGAAGAACAACCATGCCCGAACCTGGACTCCCAGATCAAGGGGAAGACGCGCTGTCCCTATGCCAGGACGCCGGCAAATCAATGCAATAAAAAACATAACCAAAATATATCTTAAACATTAGTTAACATAAATCACTTATTGTTGATTAAGTTAAAATGAATTGAAATGTGAAACTAAATTGACTATTTTGTTAACAGAGGGGCATAATAATGTGATCTGCTTTGGGTCGCAAAATACCTAATTAATTTAGGGACAATATGGATTTTTTTTTTTTTTAACTCACGAAAAGAAAATTGGTTAAATTCTATTAAAAAAAAGAATTTTCGAATACTGACTACACTTTCGCGAGTTGTTATAATGGCGGATTCCATAGAGTCTTAAATGCAATGTAATTTTTGTTGAGATCACTTGATGTATGATGTTTGTAGTATTAAAGTCATTTGTAACATGCTCTGTCTAAAACAACCTTACATACTTTGTAACAAAGGCGCTATTCCATTCTTCCCTTAGGAGCCTTGAATTAAGCCACGAATGCCTTGCAATGGCATTGACGTAAAACTTTCATTTTCATTGAATCTATTATGTGATCCTTGGGAACAGTTTTAGCTATTAATCCTTGGCCTTTAGCAAAAGTCATCCAAAAATCCAATTTGTGTTTTAGACGCGATGTTTTCAACTAATTAAAATCGAAACCTGACACAAAACTACAGTTGTAATCATAAAATCAAATACCAAATTTCATATATTCGGTTTTGAATTATCTTACTTAACTTCTTGTGAAAGCTCAGGCCGTAAGAAACTCATGGATTTGGTTTCAAATTTTACAGATATTTAGATTTGAGATATTAAATCTGTGTACCAAATTTCATCGATCTGGTTCTCTTTCTATTGTAATTATCGTTTCAACTTATATTCAGATTGCAGGATAGATAAACTTCCTCTAAATGAATTTCACTCAAACTCTGATGGAAATCTATATATTTGATTTAAAGATCATATAAAATTTTTTATTAGTTCAGCTCAAAACATTTTTGAGTTATTTTTGTTGTAGATAGACGTCTTGTGTACAGCTGATCTCCCCGTTACCATTGAACGAAGTAATATCGACAGGATTTGCTCTGGCCGATGTCATAGACATACTGAGGTGTATCGGCAGATAGACAGATATAATTCCATTAATGCGCTTTTAGAACTCAGTGGGGTGAGAAACATAGATATTCATTAAAACCTCGAATTCGAATTTTTGATGCTTACAATACTTCCTCTATACTTCGTATATGAGAAAGTAAACATGGAGGGGAAATAAGTATTTATTATATGATGGCTGAAAGGAAGACTTACCCGACTCTACATTTCTATTGTTTTGCATTTTTTTAGCTTGCACTTTTACTATAGTAGCATTTTTAGCAAACTCTAAGAAATATACGGACTTAACTGAATAACTCTTTCCACTACTCTACGCTCCATATCATAGGAGTAAACAGAATAAGTGAGGTAGAAAGAGCATTTTCGATTATGTTCCTCTCGCGAGGAGAAAATAGGAAAATTCAGCTTACACCGAAGTTAGATGAAAAAGAACGCATTAAAAAAAAGAGGGCTATCTGTTCTTTGGGATGATGGATTCAGTGTCATACTACGGGATAAAAACTTCAAAATTCTAAATTCCTTTACATGCTGTTGTATCTTCCCAAGCTGCTGCGTTTACGCTCAAAGGACGTTTTGGTATTCAACCTTTTTAAATTTTTTTTTCTTTGAACTCTGTACTATAAAACGGAAATGCGTTTACAGTACATTATTTGGATTTTTTTTTCGGGAGAGAAATTTTACAGAATTTTCTTTTTTAAGTAAAAGTTTTTAAAAAGATCTAACATTTATACTTTTTTTTATATAGCGGAGAAGGAAGGTTATATTTAAAAGATATGATTGATTATATTTATTGTTTATTAAACTTGGTTTAAAAGTTTTTGAGGGGATTTTTATTAGATTTAAAAAAATTACTCAGAGCTTTGACAAGAATTTAATATTTTTCATATATTTTTTATTTTATTTTATGTGTTTCCTGTTGGTAATGAAGAAATTTTACTATCTTTTTTAGGCGCTGCTTGATGTGTTAAGTATTAAAATCTGGCACAATGGTATATCCCTGAAAGAAATTTATTACTTCATTTTTTTAATAAATCGATGAGTTAATCAGTTAATCGATTGATTTAAATTAATTTTCTCCTATTGATGAAATTTATAGTATATTTTTAGGTTCAGCCTGATGTGTTAAGTATTAAAATCTGGCACAATGGTATATCCCTGAAAGAAATTAATTATTTCAATTTTTTATAAATTGATGTTAATCAGTTAATCGATTGATTTAAATTAATTTCCTCCTATTGATGAAATTTATTATATATTTTTTAAGTGTGGCCTGATGTGTTCAGTATTAAAATCTTGCGCAATGGCATATCCCTGAAAGAAATTTATTATTTTATTATTTTTATTAATCAATAAGTTAATCAGTTATTCGATTGAGTTAAATTAATTTTATCCAATTGATGAAATTAATATTAGCTAAATAGACTTTCGTGCAAACGGATTTTTTTCAAAATTTAATAAAAATTTACAAATGTAGTCTCAAGTCCTTGTGCCAAATTTCATTTACCTAGCTGAAAGAGTTTTTGAGTTATTGTCCTCACAGACAAACAGACTGAATGACTGACAAACGGACAGAAATAATTTTCTGACTCAGGAAGATCTGAAACTTGGAGATTCGAATTCGAATATTTCGACAGTTATGATACTTCCTCAATATTTCGCATATGAGAAAATGCAAAGTAGTCCTTTGCCAACAGCTAAAGAAATTTTTGAAATCATTCACTTTCCATTAAAAAACTATCTTGCGGGGGAATAGCGGTATTAATCATGGATTTTTCCGATAACTACTGAAAAAGATGCAAAAACTGATCTTGATATTAATCAGCATTTAAATATTTAATAACCCTACCAATAAATTAACGCCTCAGCAATGAAAAAAAAAACTTAATTAACTGCAGCACTTGGTATCGCCTTATAAAAAGCCACCCACTTTCTTCTCCAAGATTTCTCGCATGAACTAGAACCGATGCAACTAAAAGCATTAAGAGGTGGACTTAGAAATTAGCTGCCGCATTTCGTCCGGCTATTTAGGTTCTTTTCCACGCTAATAGATTGGTTCCCTGCTTCAGTTCACTCTGAAGCTTGTTTGGACAGGTACTCAGGGAATTCAATTCAAGGAAAAGAAAGTCCTGGCATTTTTTCCCCTCGTTCTTTTGTTGATAACATTTCGCTTCTTTTGTGCCTGAATTGTGTCTTGAGCAGATCTGCTTCTCTTTGGGTCCGTTAAGTTGGTAAGTTCTTAGGTTGTTAATCGGCTATCCGATGGAATAAATGCTTGAAAGGTACTTTGTAGACTTCTCTTTCTTTCTTTTTTTTTTCTTTTTCTTTAGTGAGAATCATTCGGTCATTGTTTTTCACTGCAGAAGTCATAATTATAATATTCTAATCAACTAACAACTGCTGCATACAGATTATATTAATTTTCACGTCAATGAAGTATACTAAAGGAAAACATTATTATCATTATAAATTAGATTTTGGGATTTCGATAGATATTCTCTTTGTAGATGTCTAAGTAACCCCAAAAAACATCACGTGAATTTTGTCTATCAGACTGTTTATCAATGAAAAAGACGCAACATGCGGGGTAATGGAAACATGTGCGTGAACATGAGGACATGTGAGAAATTTGGTAGTCGGTATTCACACAAACATTTTCACTCTTTATAAAATATTGAAAAAAAATATCTTTCGATCATTCAAGTTCTAATTTATATTCAGGGTTGTAATATTTATCTTTTCATTAAAACATTTTAAATTTATTAAAAAATTAAAGTTTAATTTTTTCAGGTTCTTTATTTGAGTTATGCATTAAAATTCCTTAACAATTATTTCAGAAGACAAAGGATTGAAATAATCGTCTATAAATGAATATTCGTTTTTGAGATTTCGATAATTCTTCTCGTTTTAGAATTTAAAGATAAAAAAACACATTTTGTGACATTTATCTATTTGACTACATTTGTCAGTGAAAAAGAAGTAATATATTAGGCACTAACATTTTGGTATGTAGTTCCCACACAAACATTTTTTTTCTATAAAATATTAAATGAAATCTTCCAGTTTTTCAAATTCGAAAATTTTTTCAATGACGCAGTATTTGACTTAATATTAATTAATTTTGATTTAAAAAAATCAAACTTTAGTTTTCCCTTTCGGTTTCCTGGTGATTACACTAGGAGACTGAAAACATGTTCTCATTTATACTAAGCACTAAAAATAATTCACAATTGTGTCAATGAACAAAATATTTTCGTATTTTGTTATAATTAAATACACGACATCGAGATTCGATAAATCTTCCATGAATCCGGAAAACGCAGTTTGTGAATATTGTTTATCTGACTGCTTGTCTATGAAAAGATGAAGCTGAAAATGCCAATCCCTATTGCTAGGAAATTTGTTGCTTTGCTTTTACACAAATGTTTTCAGTCTCTGTAAAATATTGAAATAAATCCTGCTAGGTCAAATTGTTGATTAATACTGAAATATTTGACTTTTCTTCAAAACTTCTTAGTATTGAACTGGATGAATAGTGTATTGTATAGTTATTGTTCTGTTATATCGGTTTTATATATATCTTTAACATGTTCTTTTTTTTTTTCAAATTTTTCTATGCATACTCATATATTTGACAGATAATTCTACGTGTTCTGATTTCAGAGGTATACTGGAGTGGAAAGAAAGACTTAATTAATGAACGAAATATAGCAACTACTTGTTTTCGCCTCCTGCACTGTTTATTTTTTACATCTAACCTTTTTGATTCATTCAATCTCTTATTTTAACGCAATGCTGTCCGCATGTTTGATTGGGATTTTTTTTTTGTTTGGCGCTGGTAGAACTTCAGTCGCCGGCCTTTTTTTAAGTTTTTGAGGGATCATAAATTTCCATTTCCATAAAATAAATAAATAAAATAATTATTATTTTCATAAAATAAATAATAAGCAATAAAATAAAATAAATAAATGAAACAAATCGTAAAATGCATAAAAATTCGCGGGACACCAACGTGGCGTCGTCAGCCGGCATATTATTAAAAAGCTCTGATATACATTAAAAGACAATAGTTTGCTCTTAAATTTTTAAATTTAAGAGTTTTTGTTTTTGAAATTGAACAATTTATTTTGAAATTTCAAAATTTTTGCAGACATCTGAATACAAGCAGGTTTTTTAAAAATACGATTTGATAATATTTAGCATATTTAGTATTTAATCAGAGCTATTAATATGTTGCAGATCGTAAAAAAATTCTAATTCCTATTGGTCTTCTTGTTGCGTACAGCCGACCACCCCGCCACCACTGAACGTAGCAGTATCGACAGGATTTGTTGTGGCCGACTGCTATCTTTAGCATTGTCCATCCTTGCATTGATCGATTTGTCAAACTGACATTCTCTTCGAGGTAAATGGCCACAAAGAGGTCAATTACTGTCCTTCTTCCTTATCTACAAACTCTCAAATAGTTGGCAAAAAACTAACAATTTTTGACATCATGTCCTTCAGAGTTTTAAGATTACCTGGTACCATCAGTACTGTACTTAAGTCATTATTTATAATTTTCAGACTTTTTCTTAGCTTCAAGATTTCAATATATTCCTTTAAATAGTGGTAAACAGTACCGATTCCTCCACAAATGCATTTATTGTCCTGCATTCTTTCAAATCTTTGGAAATATGCAGGAAATCTCTCATGTCCTGATAAAATTTGAATTATCAGTGGATGGTACCTTCTTATTTTTATTTCTGGATTAGGAATAAAATTGAAAGTTACTCTTCCGTTTGTGGACATATACTATCTGTCAAACCATTGCAACTTTATTTCTTCTCTTAATTCCCATTTTAAGACACCATTTGATTTGGGGACAACCATATCAACACCCTCTTTCTGTGCCGCCAATTTTGCATATTGATCCGCCATTTCATTACCATATATCCCAATATGGGCCTTAACCCAATTCAACTCTATACACTTGTAAGTTTTTACACTTTTTATCTTTTCTTTTATAGTCCATATTTCCTTATTACAATTGTGAGATGATTGTATGGCTTGTAGGACTGACAGAGAATCTGAAAAAATTGAGCTTCTGTCCATCCTCCACCCTTTCACAATATTCAATGGCCATCTTTAAAGCTTGCACTTCTACCTGGAAACTTGTGGCATGGTTCTCTAATTTCACAAGACTTTTATCGATCTCTTTCCCATAATCGTATACCACTATTGCAGCTCCTACTTTATTTTCATCTTTTGAACCATCTGTAAAAACTTCTATTCCATCTATATCAGGGATTTTCATTTGAAAACCATGAATAAACCATTCTACAGGATGTTCTTCGAACTTGTCAAAACACATTTCATAATCTTTTTTGCTGAAGCATTTGTTTCGTATTTTAACTTTATTACTAGAAGTTCTTATTTGAAATTTAGTGAAAATTTCCGTTGCTCTGAGGTCCATTGGCAAAATTCTCGTAATCACTTGAAGGGCTTCTGTAGAAATGGTTCTATATGCTCTAGACATAATGATGAGAGGGCGCCGTTGGATTGAATTTAATGTTTCTCTGATTTTCTTTAGATTTAGCCTATGTATCCATGCTCCGTGCCCGAAAAGAACAAATGGCCCAATAGCCCCGGTGGAGATTCTTCTTAGATGGTATTTCCTTTTTTCATAAAATTTATCCGCGACTATCATTGGTTTATATGTTAATACATCCACTTTTTCTCGACCTTAATAAAATGAGATGTAAATGTTAATTTACTGTCCCATGTAATTCCCAAGTATTTAATTTAATTTGACACATTTATATTGCTATTGCCCATTTTTATGTAAGGCGGATCTGTGAATTTAAAACTTTCTCCAAATGTAATAGGCATTTGAATTGTTTTCCTTTCATTAAACTCAAGTTTATTTTGCCACATTTTACTAGCCTATGAATGATTTGTTTTCCTTAATTTCCAGTTCATCTCTTGTTCTTCCCGAGATTATTAGTAGCAGAATTCATAACCAATTTCCAGAATAATGGTCGGCTTCATGAGCCCTGTGGTACTCCTCTATCCATCATAAATTCCCAATTATTCTCTCCATCTTAGTAAATACATTTCTTTTCATTTAAGTAATCTTTAATCACTTCAAAAAGATTGCTCGGGCAATTCATTTTTATAAGGGCATATAAAATGCTTTTCCTCTGTACTGAATCAAATGCTCCAGCTACATCCAAAGATATAACTGGTCTTTTTAGTTTTTGATTCATCGCAGATTTTATTTTACTCCATAGTGCATTTTGGGCTGTTTCACAAGAGTGGTTATATCTAAAATCATGTTGATCATGATGCAGTCTATTTTGTGCCGTTAATAAGTGCTGTACTCTCTGAGTTATCAGTTTATCCAAGATTTTACTTGCTGTTGTTAGCAAACAAATTGGTCTATAGGATTTAGGATCCTATAAGTCTCTATTAGTTTTAGGAATTAAAATCAGTTTCGCTACCTTCCACTGATTAGGGAACGCACCTAATTCTAGGAACTTGTTGTATAACTCTAAAAGTATGAGTGGATTCTTTCTGTTAATTTCAGCAAGCATCTCCATTGGGATGGTGTCTAATCCATGTGTTTTCTTTTTAGCCATTTTATTTATCGTTGTTCTTATTTCATTAATTGTGAATATTTTACCTTTTTCTTTTGTTTTATATAACTCAATACTTTTCCTCATTTTCTTCTGCTTTTTACTCTCTTGTTGAGAGTGTTCCTCTTTGAAAAGACATCTCACAATAGTTTCAATAGTTTCTTTTGTATTTTTGGTTTTTGTTCCATCCTGTTTTTTGACACCGTGCAAAACTGTTTTCATTTTATCTGCCGCTAATTTATAAGGTAGCTCAAAAGGGTTCATTCTCGTTATTTCGCTACATAACTTTTCAAAGCATTCAATACTTTTCTTTCTTAACTTTCCTCTGTATATTGATTCATTTTTTTATAAATTTGTCTTCTCTTCATTTTTCTTCAGTGTTTTTACATCGTTGGTATCTATGCCGCAAGGCTCTTGTCAGTTTTCTTTGTTTCTATAGTTCAGTGTCCCACCAGGGGACCCTGATATGATTTGTCTCTTTCTTGTTTGATCTTTGGCTAATTCTTTGAATGAATTCTGTAAATTCTATTACCCATACTTCTAAATCTTTTTTAGTTTTTATCCTTTGCATTGTTTCGCTTATATTAGCATATTTTTCAGCCACTTGAGAACAAATTTTTCGAATTTTCCACTAGCTTAATTTAAATCTTTCTGCTGAAAAAACTTTGTCACCCATATTAATTTGAAAATTCAAAAAGCCATGGTCACTCAGAGTACTTTGGATTACTTTCCAGTCCATTACTCTGTGATGCATGTCTTTAGATGATAAGGAGACATCAATCCAGCTTCTTCCACGTTCAGATTGAAACGTTGGCAATGAGTTTGGATCATTCCAAATAACAAGGTTCTTCTTAAAAATGAATTCTATAAACGAGCCGGCTTCATCTTGTGGTCTATGATCGGAAACTTCATTTCCCCACAGACGACTAAAGATTGAAATCTCCTCCAATCAGTATGGATGATGTTCCCAACTGTTCAAGCAGATTTCCAAGTTCTCTGCAGATTTCTTCTTTATTGTGAGTCGGTGAGAAGTATGCCGACACCACAGTAATTTCACTATTTCCCACTGATAAATTGGTTGCTACTATGTTTTCGCTAGTAAATCTTGTCAAAACAGAAATATCTTGGTTTCTTACTGCTTAATCGCCTTCCCGTAAGGGTGAGCAATTATTCTCCATCCTAGGGGAAGTCCTATTATTTTTCCTTTCATTGTATATGGTTCTTGTAACAAGTAAACATCTGGAATATTGTCCCCAAACAAATTTGGGAGTTCCTTTGACGCATATTTACCCCGACCTATATTATGTTGAATAACACGCCAAGAATTATCATTGAAAGGCTTATTATTCATAATTCGTCTGTTTAATCTACTGATCACTCTCCCTGATAAATACAGGGCAATGCTCCGATGTTGCAATATGGTCCGTTCGAATCATAATTTTTGTTCTTTCGAGATACTCTTTACAGTTTCTGCATTCTGGAATTTGCTCTGTGCAATTTTTATAGTTATGCATTTCCAAGCACGTGGAGCAGATATCTACTTTTTGCATACATTTAGATCGAACATGCCCGTATTTAAGACATTTAAAATACCTAAGAGGTTCCACAAATTCTCTAAATCTGTACGATCCGAAACCACACTGTAATCTTGCTTTATCTTTAATTATTCGGAACGCTTTCGGGTCCAAACTTATAACCCAGTGAGACGAGCTACGTCTTCCTTTTTTCCTAAACAGAATCCGCATATTCCCTACTATGTCATTTCTTAGCTTGATTTGATTGAGAAAATCCAATTCCTCCTCCTCCCTGGGTCTCTTACTCTTTTCCACATCATAAATAATGATTTGAGGCATTCTTATCTGTGGAGTAGTAGCCTTGCATACATTTTGCAGATTTGTATGACTGTTAATTGCATCTTTTAACTTTATTAACATTTCCGGTGTTCCAACTTGAATCGGAACACCATTTCCCATTGCTGGCTTCAAACCCATAATTTTAATTTCCATCCCCTTTGGGCTGATATTTGCTTCTAATGTCTTTCTCATTTTAATCGATGAGTCAATAGCCTCTGTAATTGGTCCAACCACCAGTGTAGGCAGATTTGCTTTGTCTTAAAAATGGTGTTGTTGTATTATCGTTTTCATTCGTGTTTATTATTTTTTGTTGAATTTGATTCCTGTCTTCCCCCACCAACAGCTTTTTGGAGGCTTCGATCCTTTTAATAAAAGTTAAACCTGGTTTTAATGAATTTTTTCCCACTATGCCATCACTGTTGAAATTTTTAACTACATTTGCGAATGTTGGTCCATGATTATCATCTGTTGAACATTTTGAATCTGTTGAATTCATCTGTTGAATTCATTTGTCATACTGAAGAATTTGACAAAACATTCAAAAATAAGTCTCTCAATTTTTCAGCCGCATTACCCTCAATCCTATATTTATTGATAATATTTTCAAATATTTCTAATATTCCCAATGGACCAAAGGGTTGCTTATTTTCCTCTAGTATTATTTCGTTATCACTTGCATCCACATTCTTTGCCTTTTTAGCATTTGCAATACCATCATTTCTTTCTTTCTCTTTGCCTTTACGAGAAATGCATGGTCTTTTATCTTTAGGACGATTTTCCCCTGTTTTCATTTTTACATTTTTCTTTTTCCGTTTTATGGCCATTTGTATTTTGCTGTCCGTCTGCATTGACGGTTCAATTATCTCATTTGAATCAGAATCCGATGATTTTTTAAAGTCTTTATATGTCAATCCTTTAATTGGAGTTGGTGTATCGGGGATTATCATTCCCGCTCCTTTTGGCGAGTAAAATAAATTCTCATCATCAGTTAGAATATCGCTATAATCAGCAAAGTGTTCTTTATCCGTCTTGTTTATGTCGGATTCCATTTTCTTTTCACAAAGTCTAAATTTCTAGTGCAACAGTGAGTAAAGCTTAAGCAAGCTTTTAACAAAATATTTGGAAATCTTTCCCAATTTTAAATTTGAATGATTAGAAAGCATGTAAAAAACTGTCCAAATAAAATCTCAATCAATTTTTTTAGCAATAAAAAAACTATCTAATATGTAACAAGAATTTTTTTTAATTAGATGCACTAAAGAGAACTTATATATTCCAAACAATTTTGTTGTCAACTAATATTCAACACATTTATGGACACTTTCCATAAATTGGAATTTAAAATTGGTAAAAAATAACAAAATAAGAGTCTGCTCAATAAAGAAATCTTTGGATAAAGTAGGACAATAACCGAGTCCTGTAAATATTTCATGCACTGAACGCATATATCGATAGCAGTTTCTTAAATGGTAAACACACAACAAAATGGCTACCAAAACAAGTGGGGGTTTCTGCCACAACTGCATTTCAGAAAGTTAAAAACTTCTAAGATGATAAAGAATTTTGAAATAAAATTCAAAAACCTGTTATTCCAGGATTTCAGCTACACTTGATCATCACATTCAACAGAAATTATCCTTCATTTTTTATTTAATAACCATAATTTGAAGAGCACAAGAAAATATCAAATATACCGATCATTATGGATCCGAATCCCTCATTCCTATTGGTCTGGAGGGAATATTGCGTGCTGACAAACATTTCCACTTATGTCATATACTCGGATGCAAACTTGATTTCGGTCATTGTGGCATTTAAACGATTCAATGATTATACTATAGTGAAAAGAAATAAAGATTTAATAAATGAACAAAATACTACCACTACTTGGTTTCGCATGTAGTACTATTTACTTTTCTATTAGAATTTTTTTTTTTTGCTTCAACCACATTCTTACTTTAAGAAGTATTGATATATACCGTACTTTAAACACAACAATTTGCTGTTCGATTTTTAAATTTAAAAAATTGGTTTTTGAAATTTAGCTATTCGCTTTGAAATTTCAAAACTTTACCATCATTTTAATTGAAAGAGATTAACGTTTTTATACGATGTGACAGTATTTAGCATTTAATCATAGCTATTAATATGCTGCAGATCGTAAAAAGAAATCGAATCCATATTGATTTGGCTGGAATATCGCGTACTGATAGACATTCCCTCATATCATATATTACTCGGACGTAAACTTGTTTTCGGTCGCTGAGGCATTTACACGTCCATAATTGGTGTTTATGGCCATTTAGGGGAAAGCAATGAGACACTCAGGCCCAGCTCCAACTAATCCTTTGACATTAATCTAGGTTATTGCCACCCTCCCCGAAGCGTTTACGCTCCAATAATTGTCAAACTTTCTGCCAACAACAACCTTTAGAATTTATATTTTCATTAGCCGCGGACTTAGAATCTTGCGCAGTCTGCTTGATTTTCGAACTTTGAAAACTGGAGATAGCTATCGATGCAATTCACTGAGTTTTAATAGGCCACCAAATGACTGAAATGAAAATGTTTGGAATATCGCCAGTGATCGTGGCCGTGCGGTCGTGGAATGTCTGTTGTGTGTTAACTAATCTTATTAATTTTCGCTGAAACGAGTTGATATATTTTGTGTGTTAAATAATTGCTCATCTCTGGAATTTATAGCAGTTTATTAGGCATTACAAAAATATAGAAAAGTACCTATTTGTGTGTAGAAACTTCTTTTTTTAAAAGTTGGAAAAGTTTATTTTTGTACCTGTAGAATCTGAAATACATGAACCGTTAAAAACGATAGGTTAAAGAATAAAATTAGTGATTAGGTTTAAATATTTACTACTTTTTTGTTGTTTCCCCAAACCGGAAGTATAAATAAAGAATATATTGTGATAGTTACAAACTTCGGCTTTTAGATACTGATTAACTTCCATTTTTAAAGGGTTTCTGAGACTGAAAGAAAAAAAGACTTATTCCAGTTGATGAAAATCTGATTTCAAAATAATAATTATTTGAATTACTATTGCTTTGTGTCTCTTACTTTCGGGTATACAAAGTTATATATTTATTTGTCTGTTAATACTATAACACAAAATCACTTCGAACTAGAAGTATGAAATTTTGTACATATCTACATCACATTTGCAAAATTCTGTCAAATTTCAAGAAACCCTATTAGGAGAAAATTTTTCCATCTGGCTGCCCCGATACAAGTTAACTACAAAATAAAAGAAGCAAGATGAATAATATTTGATATACAGAATTACCATTAAAAATGTAAATTCGCGTACAGTTTTAAACCAAGTTGACCGTCTGTTGGTGTATATTTGCAAATGCGATAACTAAAAAACGCAAAGATTTAAATAAATGAAATTTAATATAAAATCTTCTAACTAAACGTTTAGTTTTATGTCAAATTTTAATTTCAGTCGGTCGAAAAAAAAAAGGCTTTCAAAATACAAATTTGGTTTTCTGGTACTTGCATATTATCCGCATCCCGACGATTAATCGCCAGAGATAGCATGCTAATAAGCTCTTTCGTAACTTTTGTTCTTCAATGACAACTGGTTAGTAATATACAACCGTTGACTACTGGTTTTATTTACTATGCTACAAAACACAAAACTTTTCCATGAGAGTCTCAGAAAATAAAAATCTGAGTACTTTTGGAGTTTATAGTCTTGCTATGGGTTCACAATTTTTTTGAGATGATCTTGATAGGCTGGAACTTTTATTTTGGAGTATGCAGGAAAGTTTTGGGAAGACCACTCCCACTGTTTTATATAAGAATTTGAAATATTAAAAACATCTCATCCCCTATCGGTATTCAATATGTGATTTTATTATTAAAATTGTAGTTCTGTGAGCTCATGTGAGATTCTGAAAATAAAATTCTGAGCATTCGAGTTCATTGCCTGGTCCCAAATCTACAGTTTTTATGAGAAGGGCGGGAGAGGGATAAAAATTTCATTAGAGAGAATATGAGGGAGTTTCGGTGAGATTGTTCCCACTACTTAAAGATAAAGCTGTTATTTCATTAAGAATCTTTATTGAAGATATCGTTTTCTTTTCATTTAAAAAAATCCACAATACGAAAATTATTTCAAAATTTTCTTTTTTTCCCAGTTTTTGATTGGTTATTGAGATCTTTTATTTCGGAAACAAACATTCATTTCTTTCCATTTCTGCAAAGATTTGATTATCTTTAAAAGTACGCCTTGAATTACAGCCTTTACAAGATTTGGTTTGAAATCCGAAATTGATGTAATTTTAGATGCTAAAGCTATATACCAAAATTTATTTATTTAGCTCTTTGTGATTTTCAATTATTATGTTCATTTGCACTCGAATTGACAGACAAATTTTTTTCCTATGAATGGACATTGCTCAATAATTGATATTTAAATGATGATATTTTAAAATCTAATGATATTTTGATAATGTTGGTATTTTAATGATATTTTAAAATCTAATGATATTTTGATAATGTTGAT
>JAPMOR010070900.1:531815-567575 GCA_026543865.1 Argiope aurantia
ATATATATATAATATAGATTTTTATCAAATTATGAGCAAATTCCATTCAGAAGAAGTCTGTCTGTATGGATGTTCGAATATAAGTTAACACAATAATTGAGAAGCGAAGAGAGCTTGATGTATGTGTGTGTGTGTACCTATTTTAGCAACAGTTGCGTAGCCGAAAAAAAGTAACTTTTGAAATTTTTCACTTCGATTTATTTCACCTCGAGTGGCATAACTAACGCACAAAAAGCGATGATAAAACTGACTTCCTTTCACATCACGATACAAGAGCATAAGAGACAAAAATGTTTCCTTTCAGTGCTTTCACTATGAGAGTTTGATAGGGATTTCTTTGACATGTGTAGACTTAGGGGAGGGAAATTTCGGTATCTTTAAAAGAATGTTGTAAACATTAACAATTTTTATCCTTTCACTCAGATCGTGAGAGTGTTAAATTCAGCAATTTTACAGAGAGCGTGCAAAATTAAATGTATAAAAACGTGGAATTTGATCAGGAAATAAGAGAGAATTTTAGAATGAAATTAACATGGACCAGTTTAAGATAAAACTTTGGAAATCTATTAAATTTTAATTTAAGCTTTATAAAGTCATTACACATACACACATGCACACACACATGATATAACGATTTGTTTATTAATTAATACCCTTGGTAACCAATTAATTCCATTAAAGAACTTCCACTAAATATAATTCACCTTATTGACAAGATGTTCAAAAAAGCTACCAAACAAGTGATACTGCAAGAAAAATTTCTTTTAGTAACACTCAAAAAGAACTTTCTAGGAAGTTGTAGTTTTTTATTTTTGAGGGAGGGGGGCCTCATGATTGCATCACCAACTCCTCTAGAGAACTTAACTTTTAAGCTCAACTTCCATCACAAAGACTTAATCTGGACGAACTTCTTAACTTTTCTTGACAACAGATTAATCTGATCACCTATCTTGCTGTTCCCCGGAACCCACTTTGCTTTAGCTGCGTGAGAAACTCGACTTTTTAGCCAATCAATGCCATCTCCTATTTACTCGCCCTAACAGCAGACTTTCGCTCAATGGACTGTGACGTGAGCGGAATTCTGACACGCTATTTGGCAGTCTGCATCACGTGAAGCCATCATTAAAAATATTATTGAAGTAATGAAAGCGCACCCGAAGAAGCCAAAAAAAGAAGTTAAAGACGTGGAAACGGTGCACAGTTTAAAATGTCTTTTGTTCTATTTATAGCCAAGGCCAAGCATTTGGGCGCAATTTAGTTTTGAAAATTTGAAAGAAATTTGGTGAAAAAGAAATTATTGTGCAAGAAAATACAACGTGAGTAAAATAGGTTAAAGGGTTATACCTAAAATGAGTGTCAATGTATATGATTATTATACTTTTCTTAAATGAATATGTTTCCATTATTAGCGAGTGTTTCATTTAATTTCTAAATTATATATCAAGGAAAAATAAATTTAATGACCTGTTTAAAATAAGAATGCATCTGGAATACTTAAGAATATACAAAGACCAAAAAGTTAAAAATAATTTTTATAAAACTAATTTATTAAATATTTTTTGAGGGGAAAAAAATTTATGAGGAATAAGCATTGCAAGAGTGCGCCAATTCTGTTACATTTAAAATAGGTATGAAATTATCCAAATTAGAAATAATCATTGAGTTTTAAGTTTATAGTGCATTAAAATGGAAAAAAGGAAAATTAAACATAAAATTATGAATCTAGCCTTTGGAGTTTTTCAAGGGTAAGCTTCAAGCAAAAATTTAAACCTTTTTTGTTTGTTTGTTTGTGAGGGCTCTCACTTTTGTTCAAAGAATTGACCTCACGCGACCCGAAAGTTATAAGGAATTGAAGTTTTGTGAGTTGAGGATGAGCATATACAATATAAAAACATTAATTTCAACCATTAAGAAATACATATAAATAGTTTTATAAATTCAGTCGAATAACTATTCTAAAAATACAAATCAAAATCGAATCAATCAAAGCTAAATATAGCAAAGTGAAAATACCTGTGGTTAGAAAATTAAACATGGAATAATTATCAATCTATAAAATTAACAAAAATGCCAATAAGTTAATTTAAGAAGCGCTTTCATGTTCAGTTTAGTTTTAATTTTTTGATTCCACTTTCGTTGTTTATATATTGAAGCTTAGATATTGAAAATTTAGGTTTCGGTATCAATATTGAATACGCGATTACACTTGTATTTCTGAATCAAATTTCGGTTTCAATAGATAGAATAAAAAGGCTTTCAAAATACATATTCACGTGACAGATATTGTAAAAATGCTCGATTCACTCTATATTTTACAGCTATTGTTCGTCAATGCCATGCAAGGAATTCACACTCCCCCTGAAGGTCCACAATTTTATGCAGCTAAGGTAGATAAGATTTTTATTGCAGACTATGGGGGAAATTTTCTTGAAGACCGTGTTAATTTTTAACAAATACTTTAAAAGGGAGAGCTGAGGTAAAGCAGTATAAGTAATACATCAACGATTCCAAATTTTTAAATGCTACGACCCCTATTTAACAAAAATAGAGACCTATTTTGTAATGTTCTTTGGACAGTTAACCAGTATTATGTGAATTAGCTACGACTAAAAACTCAATTTTAAAAATGTATTTGTGGATATGTTATTAAGTGGAAAGATACATATACATAAAAGATTTTGTGGCGAGCAACTAAAAATTGAAAAGCGGCCCACAATCTAGAAACTTTTGCAATACAGTATTTACTAACCATACTCTATTGATAAAATATTGTAAAAATTCTAAAAAAAAAATAACTCATAAATTGAAAGTTTATAATTTTTCTTTAATTTTAATAAATGGCATAAATTGGATATTTTTTCACATTGTTAATCCAGCTTTTGATGTATAACAAAATCCTAGAATGAAAAAATGCACGCTAGTTTGCATATTTATTGCAAGTTCTTAAATGTTCAACTCTTACCTATCCAAACAAGAAGGGGTTAATCTAACACTCATTTACTATTATAGTAGCTTCAATAAAACAATTAGAAATATATGCGCCAAGCATCTGTGAAAATTACTGTTCTAGGCAAACATATCCTTTACCTGAGTGTAATTATGTTCTTAAAGTTTTTATTTGAAAAGATTTGTCACTCTGTTGTTGGATCCAATGGTTGAAATAACTGACTGTAATAACTGAACAATCTTGAAATAACTGACCAATCTTAACCATCCTAAGAAGGCGTAGTTTGGGAGGGATTGGATTGGATTTGTGGGTTTTAGTGGCGCAAGAGCCAATTCTGGCTATACTGCGCCAATCATATGATATATATTCAAACAATACTTATATAAATAAAATTATTATTAAATGCGAAATTGTATTAAAATATATCTCATATATTTTTACGTTATCTGATAATAAAAATAGCAAGAAGTATAAGTTACGAAGCCAAATATTTGAGATAAAATGATAAAATCCAATAGCTTTAAAAAAATGTTTTGATGGGGATGTTCGTCCAACAGCATTCGCATGTCCAGTGATGAGCAGTTAAAATATCGCTGACGATTAAAACCAAAATCGGGGTATTCGATAAAAGTATGAACTACGGTTAAAGTTACTAAGCAACTTGAGCAAATAGGAATTCTTTCGCCTATTAAAAGATGTCTATGACGTGTATGACCAATGCGGAGTCTAGTGAATTTGACATCGTACTCAAGCACTGGGAGATAAGGCCACAATGAAATTTGAGATTTTATAAAATGAAGTTCTCAAAGCTCAATGAAGCGCTCAAATATATATATATATATATATATATATATATATATATATTCATCGTTGCGCGGTATATCTCGCCTGAGAAAAGAAGTCGCTCTTTTTGCAGCGTCATCTGCCATTTCATTTCCACCAATTCTACGTAGTTTGGGACTGACTTATTCCTACAATATTTTTAGCTTGGCAGTTTAGAACACGTGTACCGAATTTCATCAAAGTCCTTTAAATCTTTCAGAAATGACACACATGTACGTCTATAAATTACACGTTAGTTGGACAATTTTTATAATTAATTGAACAATCTTAATCATCCCAGAAAGACGACTGACCTACTCCTATAATACCTTTAGCCTGCTAAATTAAAACGTGTGTATCAAGCTTCATCGAACCCGTTTGAATCTTTCAGAAATGACACACGCACGCATTACACACTCACATACACATATTTACTTTTTATATACATAGATACCCGAATGATAACTTAGTAATTGTTTATAATTAACATCTCAATAATCATGCCAGTTCCTTTTCCGTACTCAAAATGAGTAGCGCCGTAAACACTCAAAAAAGAAAAAAAAAGTTAAAATTAATTTAATCCATTTAAGTATTTCTCTCTAATTAAAGATAGAACATTTTTTATTAGCACTCATTAACGAATAAATGTTTGAAGACTGAAAAATGCGCGCGTTTTATAACCACAGCTTATATAATTTGTGCGCTTATGTAATAAGTTAATGATCCCTACATTTTTCTGAATGCAGATTTATGAAAAATGTAATAAGTAAAGAGGTTTGGTTTGGTTGTTAATTAAAGTTGGATTTTTACAACTAACAGAATGCTTAATACTTCTGGATGAAACTGATTAGCCTTACTTTATAAAATGAAACATTAATTATCCCTATGAATCTTTTAAAAATTTAATAAATGATGTGAAATTTAATATTTTTTACTCATTTCTTCAAGAAATTAAAATGCTTACGTGTACAGATCAATATAATTATGTAGAATGTTTTCACTTCTAAATGCTTAAAAGCTTCAAAGACTACCAAAATCAATGTAGAATTACTTTTTTCGTTTATCATATACCAGAGGGCTAAAATAATGGATTATCCATTTTAATACTTGATGGAAGGGTGAGGTAAGCAACATTTTTCCATTGTGACTTTCTGGGACGGGCCACTTAGATTTATGTTTTTGCTTGAATTTTTATTACGCTGCGTTAGTTTTTCATTTTATGCACATTGTCTTATTTTTTTTCTTGGTACCATTAGTTATAGTACTATTTGTATGTTGATTCTACTGCGCAGTTTTTCCAATAAATCCTACAATATCTGGAGGACCGATGTT
Source organism: Argiope aurantia (assembly GCA_026543865.1). Taxonomy (NCBI): domain Eukaryota; kingdom Metazoa; phylum Arthropoda; class Arachnida; order Araneae; family Araneidae; genus Argiope; species Argiope aurantia. The sequence continues at coordinate 536,917 of JAPMOR010070900.1, forward strand.
GTAGGGTTTTTTTTTCTCTTTTTTCTTTTGTTTTTGTAAACTCGTGTTTTTTTTTTTCGGAAAAAGTATTTAGATAAGAATCAAATAGTGATTACAAATGAATGTTTTTTTTTAGTCTTAATTACATATGAAAAGGTCATTTAAATAAAAAAAATCTTGAATGCACTTAGTTCAATATGTTATTCGAAACAATCTGCTATATTACAGTATTCATTTTCCAATATATATATCATTACTTGTATTTTTGAACTATATATATATCATTACTTGTATTTTTAGTCTTAATTACATATGAAAAGGTCATTTAAATAAAAAAAATCATGAATGTGCTTAGTTCAATATGTTATTCGAAACAATCTGCTATATTACAGTATTCATTTTCCAATATATCTATCATTACTTATATTGTTGAACTAGCACTCATGGTCAATCAAGTTCGAGATGGCGGTATATGACATTGAAACTTAAAAAGCAAAATCTTATTTAAATATAAAATTTGATTGAAATCGTTAGAGCCGTTTCCGAGATACACGAAATAAATTTCTATATTACATTAATTTCTCGTTTAAAGTTCTAAGATACATACCTATTTACTTACTTTTTTAGATAGTATTCTTAAGTAATTTTGTAGCGGTAAAAATGGCATGCACGAAAAGGTTTCTACAGAAAATGAGGAAATTTAAGTGGATATCTTATCTGATATAGGAAGTGATAGTGCATTAGAAAACTTCATGAAGGAAAAAAGTGATATTCGTAGTAATCAGAGTGAAATAGTTGTTCCTAGTAAAAAAAAAAATTGTACGGGTGTTACTGAGTTCAGATTATTCAGAAAGTGAATTTAAAAATGCCTTGAATCTACGTGATCGGGAACCTCGAGACAATTATTGTCTTTAGAACTTTTTCTTGATTCTTCCACTGGACAAAAAATTCAAGAAAACCGAGAAAGGCAGAAAAGATTCAACCCGCCTGTTAAATGATAACTTATGTAATATCTGGATGGATGGTTCCATTTTTATTCAAAAACATCGCAGGAAGTTACTTATTTGGTATGAGACTACACTAGAATAGTTGTCAAATTTCTCAACACAATTTTTTTTTAAATGCCTGGAATTGTAGACTAGGTTTTCCTTAATGACTTAAAACAACTAGTAGGAGTGACTTCCCCGAAATTCTCTAATTTTTTCCCATTAAAGGTCTTATATTTATTCCTCCGCATGAAAGTATGGACCTTGGGTAAGGTTGCGAATGACTTGCATGGTATTGCCTGACTATAATTGCGGAATATAGATCTTTTGTGTGAATTTAGCAGTTTTAATTAATCTATCTCGATAGTAGGTATTTTGGACACCTTATTGATGGCCGATTCATATCAAAATTTGACACCAAACTACAGCTATAGTCCCAAGATAACATAACGAATTTCGGTTATTTATTTCATTCCGTTAAGGAATTATTTTGTTTACATGCAGGCAAAAGTACAGAGCGACAGAAGATCTACTCTTTGATGGATATGGTTCAAAATTTGAAAGAAAAAAACTATACTGTCTACCGATTTTTTTCTATCTACCTTTTTGCATTTTGTAGTTATCGATTTCTTTTACTCTCGAGCAGGTAGATTTCCTATGAAAAGAGTTCGTTTAAAATTCGCTAAACATTTACGAATTGGGTCGTAATTCCATATAACAAATTTCAGCGGTCTAGCCCTAAGCCGACTTTGAAATGTCGTGTCCACAGACCGACAGATATAATGTCAAAAATTCTATCTCAGGGAGGACTAAAACTTGAAAAATCTTCAAAATTTCAAAATTCAAAACTTGTCGATTACAATGCTTCGTATATGAGAAAGCAAAAAAAAAAGAATATTATTGAGAGAATAATTGGAATCACGCAAAAAGAAAAAAATAATAAACAGATTCGTTTGTAAAGATTCCTACGAAAAAGAAACTGTTGTTAAATTTCGTGCCTCATGTTAATTTCAAGTTTAATAGTTTTGAACAAAATGTTCCCTCATCTACATTTGCATGTATTTTTCCGCAGTTATCGTTAATGGACATGGGCATGTGTAAAGAGATTTTAGAAAGCATCTCACATATGCTCAGTGATACTTGTATTACAAGCCAGCTATAAAAGTCAATTTCTCTATTCGTTGCAGATTATCCATGGCATAATTTCTTTATGGTTTGGCGTTAACGATTGCAAAATGAAATGTTATTTAGTGGCACATATAAATAGAAGCACACAAAGCATTTTATACTACTAGCGTTCTTCGATAGCAATATGCCCATCAAAAATGTGGGATTTAGCTCTCGAGTTCAACACAGCATCTCCCCACATGAGAACTCCAAAGTTGCTGACAGAAAGTTTTTTAATGCTACAAGAATGAAACACGTACACACCTTTCCCGATATCAGCTGGTTTTCAGAAGCGTTCCTTATAAAAGATTGTAATTTGGAAAGCATTTCCATTATTTAATCATCGAAATTTCATGGCCCTTTTATTACTGCAAAGGCCACCAAAAACTGTGTGCATTTTTCATGCAATGGGCAAATAGGACTCATTTATAAAGATTTATGGAAAAAAGTTTTGTAGAAAAAAATCCTTTTAGATACTATTAGAAGTTTCTTAGCAAAGCAAGTTGAAAACTTTTGATTGCATAACGTAATCCAAACTAGTTTCGATTAGTCCAGTTAAGGGAGATTACGAATGACATAATATCATTTAAAAATTGGATTATAGAGACATTCACATTGTTCGAACACATCAGTCACTTTTAAACATATTAGCTTTACATTCAGAATCATTTTCAATGTTTTTTGCTGTACATACAGCTTTTCGTAAATTTTTAATTTCATTTGTAAATGAATATAAATTTTAGGAAAGTTTTAGGAAGTTATTTCCAATTTACTCACTATATTAAGCAAAGGTTAATCAAAAGTTCAACAAACGGTATCTTTTACTCGCATGGTTTTGTAAAACATTCTTGAAACATTTTGTTCAAAAGGAAAACATTACCATAAAACGAAGTTAAACAGAAGTTCATTATTCACCATTTAATGCATTCAGTTGATGTACATTATCAAGAACATCATGAAACAATGGATTGCAGAATCGGTATTAACCCAAAATGAATGGCAACATTATCATAAAGCATCCATTCTTCCAAGAATATGAATTCTTCGGAATCCATCGTTAAGAATGAGGAAGAAAAAATTACGCATTTTAATACACTGTTCCTCTTTTAAATGAATCTATCTTCCTAAAGCGAAGAACTCTTGGTATACTCCCACAAGCAGTTAATGTGGAGGCATAACCATTCGATTACGATCTCGGTCCAGAAACATGTTTTCATCGATTTGCTCCTCTGGTAATCACAATCAACGGAATGGCACTATCGGAAAAGGCGCAGATCTTATATTACTTTACCGATACGAAGAGATGCATTGATCAATGACTCTAAGAACAATTATATGCACCTGTTCCATTTCAGTTCTGTTGCTTTTGTCCCTCATACATTATACATGACGTCGAATAGGATCATACTTTATATAAAAACATGAAATGCAGTTAAATGGATGTTCATTTTACCTTACTTCTTTTTTTAGAATGATGAAATTTTAAAGAAAAAAACGGAATTTAAAAGCTCAGATAACGACTTGTTTTTTAGTTTCTAAATCGATTCTGAAAAGGATCTGAAATTTTCATTCATTAACGAACCTCAGTTTGAAATGGATTCGTAAGTAAAGTATTTAGGAAATGGGTTTCAGTGATGATTTATTGTTTGTGTCGTATTTAATACTTTTCTTTTCAAATTGTTTTTCAAGCTTTATATGATATTTTTTGTCGTTTATACGTTACTTTCCTGTATGCGATTTAAAAATATTGTAACTGTTGAAAAACTGAACCGGGAGAGCTGCAACGATTTTGCCATTAAGTACTCAATCAATTTAGGAATTATAACTAACTGTCTGTTAAAAATACAAAGGTGTAGTAATAGGAAATCTAGTATAATATAGGAGATATACCTACATTAAATGGTGTCCAGGGCAAATACTAAAGCATAACCCCCACCCCTTTTATTCAAACTGCAAAACATTCTTCAAAAAAAAAATTCTCCTCCAAAAAACATTATGATAGGGAGAGGGGAAGTTGAAATGAAAACCTAAATAACTATATCTCCAATGCAAGTAAAAGTTTTTGTGTGTGTGTTGGCGCTCTGGAGGCTACATGGTTTGATCTACAGTTATCAAATTTAATACACATATGTAATTCTATCTCTTAATTTAATTTATATCCAAATTAAATTCCTAATTTTTATCTTAATTTATTGCATATTAACTTCATTCTAAAATGTTATCTTATTTCCCGATTTAATTTATACTTTTTATTTAATTATTTTTAACATGCTTTCTAGAAAACTAATGACTTCAGCATTTTCTCACGCTCCGACTAAGGAATAAAACTCCCTAATGCTTACAACATTTTTTTAAGAATATCTAAGATTCCCTTTCCTAAGTTGACAAATATGACAGAAATCCCTATCAAAATCTCATAGCAAAATGTATTGAAGTTAAAATTCTAAAAGCTCCATACTTTCAGCCAAGTACTGCTAAAATATATTTACTTATATACCTTAGAGAGTGACAGCGATTAATTTGAATGCTAAATAAAATTTTGAAAAATTAATAATTAATATTAATTTTGGAGTTTTAATCGATAACTTCCAAAATTAATACTGCACAAAAATAAATTTTGCACTATTTCAAAATTTACAAGTTTGTATTTTTAGTTATACCAATACATTTTTTAAGTCACTCGAATTTTTCTTGAAGTTTGATAATTTAAAAAAAAATATATTTATCTATTATTTCCAACAATAGTTTATATCATAGTCCTGATTTCAAATCGTTTTCATTGTATTATCAACTAATGATGGTATGATTTGCTTCTATTATAAAAAATTACAGAAGAAAGATTTTGTTTAATACTGTGCAGTTTACGAGACAAATGTTCTTAAATATGAAGTCCATATTACCTCGAAATTAAATAGATGAATGAATTTACTTTCTTAATAGTGACATGAAGTCATAGGAAAGTTCATGTTCACAATAAGTGGAGCACATATAAGAAAATTAAAGCAACAATTTTTTAATCTCTGGTAGTATCAAGGATGTGAAGTTGCATCTAAATGAATTTGACTGAAAGACAACCAACATCACCAGCAGCTCACCAAAGCCAACCAGTAAAAAATATTAATAATGATTAAACTATTTTTAAGAATTAAATAATACAACAATTATAAAGGCACCTGTTAACAAAAATATGGATGAGATGTGCGAATTGATTTGAAATTATATATATTATAACATAAATTTAAATATACTTTATATATGATTCTTTCAAAGGGATTTCCAAAAATATCACCACAATTCAAAATTTTTACAGAAATATTTTTTCGAATTTCACAATCATGCCTTTTTAAATGGTTTAAAGTATAGACATGTCAAACCTTTCCTGGGTAAGTTTAACAAAATTTCATTAAAATTTCTTGAAATGATTAAAACTGTTTCATTACGATATGGCATTACGTTTAAGATTTTTTAAAACGTAACATTTTAAGTTTTGTATAACGTACATTTTTAGTATTGTTATCTTAAACAATATGCAAAAGAAGATAACTTCTAAATTAAAAACCTTTTTAAAATGGTTTAAAGGATTGATAGGTCACATATTTCCTGAGCAAGTTTAACAAAATTTCATAATTTTTTTTGAAATGATTAAAACTAGCTCATTACGATATAGCAATCCTTATTAATCCTACGATATAGCAAGTTTTTTTAATAACGTAACATTTTAAGTTTTGTATAATGTACATTCAATATCGTGATCTTAAACAATACACAAAAAAAGGTGACTCTTAAATTAGACAAATATATAACGTTTTATTCTGATTAAAGGAAAATAGTGAATACCTATATTCAAATAACTATTCTGAATAATTTTGATATATTAAAGATCCTACATAACAAAGCGTTATATTCTGAAACCCAGCTCATTTTACATAACTCCACAGATGAAATTAACAACTACTGGATTCCGGAACAAATGAATAGCGCTATGGGGTTGATTTAATGTTCCTTTGCATTATAAAACCGGATGCGTGCATGAAACGTGCGTGATTTCAGCGCATAAGTCACAGACTATTTTGAGCTGGCATCTGCAGATTGTACGACAAACATAGAGTAAATCTAATGCGCGTGGGTTTGCGTGTTTTACTGACTAGTTAGCAGCAAAAGTTCCACGGGAAATAATGCATTTTCCTACGTAACTCTTTGAATGAATTCACGAACTTTGATCTTTAGTAATTGTAAAAGATTTAAGTTTTGTGTTGTGTCATTTGCTCGATTCATTAAACGTTGCATTTGGTTGATACTTCTTTACAATGCCCCCGGTTTTGAAGACTTTACTATTAATTAAATTTCTTAGTTGCATTACCCGTTTGTTTAACCTCCGTGAGATTCCACAAAATTAATTTGTACCTCATTTTGTTGGGAAGTTTCTAATGTATTAGTATGCCACTTTTATTAATTCAAATATTTACTTTCTCGTATAGAAATAATACAAAGGCACAGTACTTTAATGTTCAAAAATTTAGTCTATTGTTTTTTTATGTATTTTAGAGATTTAACCTTTCTAAATCTAAAAAATTCAAGGCTCCGATTTTGATGACTACTATTAATTATGTTTTTTAATTACATTAGTCGTTTGTTTATCCTCCGTGAGATTCCACAAAATTAATTTGTACCTCATTTTGTTGGGAAGTTTCTAACGCATTAATATGATATTTTTATTAATTAAATTTTTTTACTTTCTTGTATATTAAGAATATAAAGAAAAAGTATTGTAATCATCAAAAATTTAGATCGCTTGTATTTAATGTATCTTACAAGTTTAAACTTTCTGAATCTGAAAAGCTCAATTTTGGAATCAAAACTGTATTTAAGATGCGCAATCAGAATCCCCAAATTATGGGCGCAACAAGGAAAAATAAAAAAACCCGAAAAAAAAAATGGTATCAAAAGTTGGCAATTGGGAAATATTGGCGCTGCTTTCACTTACAAAGGAGGAAATTTGCATATCGAGATGGATTATGTACCGCACTTTTTTGAGAATCTCACTCAAACAGATTCTATTACCTGCACTATTAATGACGAAAAATATAGGCAAATGTTGTAAACTTTTGTTAGTCCTCAATTGCAGCAAAGACAATGCTTTGACTCAATATTTTTCATGCAAAATAGAGCACGGCCATATATTCATCGTTCAGTACACAGTCTTTTACTACGTCATTTCGGTACTGAGAGAGTTATCAGTCAATATTTTCAGACGAAATGGAGGTTCTATTCCCCATGTGACTTTTGGCTGTGAGGCTACCTGAAATCCGTTGAGTACGTTGGTGACGTTCCAAATCTGCATGTCTTGGAAGAGAATACTGGACAGGCTGAACTTGTACAAGAACTTGCGATTTTGATTAACTTTTGAAACAATTCCGTCAAAGGGTGGATTGCCTGTTTGTCAATATATTCATGCCTCTCTGTATGAGAATAATTTAAAAATAGCAAATAAACTAAATGTAAAAAAATTTAGAATCTATTCTTATCATTAAAATTGCAGATTTGAGCCTAAGTTTAGAATAAATCCGAGAGTCTGAGTTTGGAGACTTGCTAACTCAGCGGAATTTCAATTTTTAGCCTAAAAATTCAATTGTGAATCTATATCAAATTAGGTTCCAACCTAACGGGGGGGATAGAGGAGTTTCTTGAGGAAAGAGATTCTCTTGATTACATGAAGTTAAGCTCAAAACAACCCGTACTGTTTAAGAAAACAGTAAAATAAATGTTCAAATTATGCCGATAGTTAAAACTAATTTGTTTTTTAAAAACAGTTGTTCATTTACTCTTTATGACTTAAAGTTTCTTTTAATTAAAAGTAATGTATAAGTGTTTACAGCAGATAAAGAAACAACTACATTTGTAAGATAATAATTTATATTTAATTACAAGTTCAATTGATTTACAAAAAAATGCATTAATTTTTTTTCTCTACAAAGACTTTGAAGACTAAGATGCTAGGAACTATATTTCGTTAAAAAAAATCTATCTAAAAATTAGACATTTCTACAAATTTTGTGAGTAAGTGCTAGAGGTGATTTAAAAAAAAATGCAAAAAATTACAGAAATGAAATTTGGCCTGTTGCAAGAGTTCCAAAAATACAGTCTTAATTTTCTTTACTGTACAATGAAGCTAAATGTAAAGAGAGTCGTATTGCGGAGAGTTTTAATAAAATTTGAAGACGTAAATGAGGAAATGAAGATTGTTTTGTCGAATTTATCAAATTTTTAAAGACGAATTGAAAATTAAGGGGGGATTTTGGTTAAACAACTTTCTGTTTGTAATTCATTTCATTTCTCCTACCAATAAATTCTGAAAATAAATGTACTAAATTACACACCCGTTTTTCTTTCTTAATTACAAATAAAAAAAATCTTGTCATTATCAAAACACACTTTAGTATTGAAAGTTCAGAATTTAAATTCACTGATTCTGGAGAATTTTTTTTTATTAAATTAAGATTCAAGCTGTTATTTCTTCGAAAAAATTCTTTTGAATAAACCTTTGACCTTCATTTGGAAAAAAAGAAAACTTATAAAAGTAACTCTTTATTAGCAACTGATTGCTGCATTCAGCCGTACTTTTTTTTTCTTATTCATGCGATTAATTGAATGTTTTTAAGAACTTTTATACGACGATATTTGTTGTATTCGAATGACCTTTGTGAGAAAAGGTAAACCTACTTTAATTCATGAGATACAAAAACAATTATATAAATTTAATTAAGAAACTATCAAATACTGATCATTGCATTATGTATTTTGCAACATGTCCATTATTTATTTTCATATATTTATTTTCTAAACTTTCTCTAGGTCTTGGGTAATGCAATTATTAATATTAAGAAAAATATCGACTTCATAGAAATATTAACTTATTATTATTATTTTATTTTTTGATTCTTTAGCTGCTTAAGAAATGTGTTGCATTAATGAAAGAAGAAGTATTATAATTCACCGCATATAAATATTCTATGTTTTGTCCTCAATTCAGAAGCTCGGTTTTCAAAAAAAGAAAGCTAGTTCCTCACAACTTTCAGAACCATTTTTATTTTCTCGCACACAAAGAATACATATAAAAAAAGTGTTATAATGTGTTATAATCGTCAAAAAATTCAAACTCGAGACATTTAAAATCTTAACGTTTCTGGTCTCTCTAAATACGGAAAACATATTTTTGGAATATGTCTGTCCGTGAACAAGATGATTCAAATTCTATTTGAACTGAAAAGATGAAAGGGATTCTTATAGTTCTACATAGTTCTCTATTCCAAATATGTAGATTTTTGTCAAATTAGGAACTAAAACTCTTTAGCGAGAGTCTACCCGAATATAAGTAAATATAATAATTAGAAAACTTAGAGAATTAAATGGGAGATATAACTTGGTACACATATTTAACATCTAAATTATATATATATATATATATATATATATATATGTGTGTGTGTGTGTGTGTGTGTGTAATGATATTTTAACTCTAATTTCAATTTAATTAATTTTCAAGATTTTATCTTAATTTAGCCCATAGTAACTTGATTCTAAAATATTCTCTTATTTCGTGATCCAATTTCACTGTCTCTACTTAATTAATTCAAGAGAAGCTTTGTTAAATTGCAGAATCAGCTAAAAGTTGAACTTTCCCATACTCCGCGTGAAGCGACAAAATACCGCTGATGAGGCAAATTCTTTTTTAAAATCTCCCTGTGTTTCCCCTGCCTTCTCCGTGCGTGTAACGAAAATCCCAATCGAAATCTCGTAATATATTAGCACTATGAAGAAATGTTTTCCCTATCAAAATCATAGATTATATAAGACCAGGGATAAAATGTCCAAGAGCTTTTTCCTCATTCCTTTTCTGTGTCGTTCTGTGTGCTCATCGCTTGTACGTATGCCTGCTTCTTAAAAATGAAATAAAACGACGTCACGAAATAGCAAGTCTTCAAATTGAATTCTGCTTCACAACAAATAATGTTACATATATATGAAATTATATATATGATTTTTAATATATATAAATATATATATATGAAATATATATATGATTTTGAAACTACAATTTTAGTTCTGTGCCTAGTTTTGGTTTTAAACCTTGAAAAAAAGCACCAAAATATACATTCTGGTACATATTATGGCCTAAAAAAATCGCCAAACTGCACTCTAATCGGATTTTCACCGTTTGGGTTATTATTCGCCAATGGTAAATGTTTAATAATACAAAATTATATTTATTAGAGAGTATGCGAGAAAGATTGAGAAACTTCTACTCCTTTATGTTAAAACAGAAATACTCTCCTCTGCCATGAATAATCATGGCTTTAGATATGGCAGTTTTTCTAGAATATAGAAACATTTTAAATTCCTTTATTCTATCTGAATTATCCTATGAGATACATCACTGAACGAATTTTTCATTCATTTGGTAAAATAATGTAAATTTTTCAGTCAATAAATACCCATGTAAGAGCAAAAAAAAAAAAAAAAAAAAAAAAAATTCTATTTAATTTACATTTTCACTAGACAAAAGGCATCTTTCTATTCTTATTCCTTTAATTCAAAATTCATAATATTACAAACGTTTTATTTGTGTTTTTTTGTAAAAGTATTGCTTTTCACTATCTTACTAAGAAGTAATCTAATTGTCAAAAAAATTAACTTCGACATCTAATTGCCAAACTTTTGGCGAATCTCCAAATATCAGACTTTTCCGAGTCCGAAAAATACATTTTTAGAATTATGTCTACTTATGAACACAATAGCTCAAATATATTCCAGCAATTACGTAAGTTTCATATTATTATAAACACAATTGTAGTGATTGGATTTTGAAGAGTTAGGAAATAAACGTTCATAGATGGCGCTAGACAACTAACGCGAGTGTAATTAAAAGAGGGAGATCATTCGAGTGTTTGCTCTTGGAGAAGAGAAGTTACTAAGCAAAGTAACTCGAACGAATCTGCAATAAATTTGTTGTTGAGTTTTCTATTTGCCTATTTATTCAAAGCACTCACGAACCAGCCACGACATTTGGCGCGTCGGTCAGGATAGAGAATCGAGTGCTATTTTTGACGAACTTGAAATCGAACTGAAAATTGTGGGCTTAAAAAAATTAATTACTGGAAGTAAAAATTACGATGAAGAGTTTGTGAAGAAACAAATGATAGTTATCATAGAAGATAGAAAAGAGAGAGAAGATAAAAAACGAAAGCAAGAAGAACGAGAACTTGAAGAAAGAATGGGAATTGCTGGAGAAAAAGGCACAAGAAGAACGAGAATTCGAACTTGAGAAACTGAAGCTGCAATATTCCAGTGTACCCGTGGATGTCGAATTACCAACTCCCAAGATAGAACTCAGTCACGTGATGCAGAAATTCGACGAAAAGAACACTGTTATCAGTTTATATTTGCTGTTGTTCGAGAGGCAAGCCGAGTGGGCTCAAATAAAACGAGAATATTACGTGTCGCATCTAATAGGATTATTGCCAACGGATATAACCCAACTCATCGCTCGAGAGCCAATCGAGAAAGTTAAGGACTATGATCACATCAAGAGTTTATTAGTGAAACGATTTAAACTCAGCCCGGAAAAATTCAGGCAAAAGTTTATGACTCATTTTAAAAGACCGGAGACTACCTGGTGCGATTTTACTTACGAAATTAAAAATTATTTTGAGCAATGGATTCAAGGATTGGAAATAACTACTTTTGAAAGTTTGTCTGGTTTAATCATAACAGAACAGATAAAGCGAAAAGTACCTACGGATATTAAAGAACATTTTATTGATGTTTAGTCACAATTCACGAATCGAAACGAAACTGCAAGCAAATTAGATGATTATGAAAATGTGCGATCAAACAGTGTGAGGAAAAAGAAAGAACTATATCAAGAGAATAACTGTTCTAAACATCAAACCTATGACGAAAGAGAAGAGAGACATTTTTCGGAACGGAAATATGTACACCCGCATCAACGAGAATTCAGAAACAAAAACTTTCATAAAAACGAAACTACAAATTCAAGAAAAGTAACAGAGACGTTTGTGAATTGTCGCATTTTGCTAGATACTGCCCAAATACGACGTAAAAAATCGCAGTTGAGAGAATCTGCGGCAGAAAAGAAACGGGAAGACATTTTAACCGCGGAAATTCAGTCGGAATTAATTAATGGTGAAAAAAGCTTAGTTATCAATATTATCAATTATTTTAATTCTAAATATGTGTCAAATAAACAAAAAGAAAAACTTTGGAGAAAGAATTAACGCTACTCTTTCGAGTTTTCAAATATCATTAAAAGATAAAAACAACGAAGGATTTTCCAGACCTATTGAGATAGTTGTAGCTATCACGTATAGAATTCAAGAGCAGTTCATCTCACCCCCCCCCCTGTATTAAACTTATTGGGAGAAAGCATAAACCACAGCCGCACCCAAAACTCGTCTGGATTAGAGGCGCCGAGGGAAGAGAGCTTTGATGAATTTATGGGGGCCGCGGTGGCCTGGTGGTAAGGTCTTGGCTTCGGAACCGGAGGGTTTCAGGTTCGAGACCCGATTCCACCGAAGAACCGTCGTGTAAGGGGGTCTGTTGCACGTTAAATCCGTTCTGACAAAACGTCCTCCCGCTGGTGTGGTGTGGAGAGGGGAGTGCCAGCTCAGGCGTCGTCCTCGTCATCTGACCGCGGTTCAAAATTACGAGGTCCGTCCCAAAATAGCCCAAGTGTTGCTTCAAACGGGACGTTAATATAACTACACCAAACCAAACCTTGATGAATTTATGATTTGTTGTGGAGTTAGTCAGAGCGAAGAAGAACCGAGCGGAAATGAAAGCGATTCTTTGGATAAGAAAAGCAAAATTAATGCGTTGAAAAAAGAACAAAGAAAATGTGATACTTTGCAGTCAGTAAGAAAAAATGTATCGCTTGGAAAAGGAAACTTTTTTATGAATGATGAATTAATATTCCACCGGGATAAAATATTAGGCGAAAAAGTGAGTCAGTTGGTTTTGCCCAAAAATAAGAGACAGCAAGTTCTTAAATTAGCACATGAATCAATTTTCGGATGCCATATGGAATTAAAAAAGACTAGTGAAAGAATTAAATACAGTTTTTATTGGCCAAATATGACAGATGATATTAAAAACTTTTGTAAATCCTGTAAAGAATGCCAGTTGAGGAGTCCGGAAAAAATTATAGATAAAATTCCTATTACTCCTGTTCTTCGTCCGGAATTGCCATTTGAGATAGTAAATATAGACCTAATAGGTCCCATTGAACCCCCTTCTGCTCGTCGGCATAAGTATGTATTAAGTCTAATGGACCAGCATTCTCAATGGCCGGAGGCTATCCCTCTTCGTTCGTTAACGGCTAAAGCTACGTGTGATGCTTTATTGGAGATATTCATGCGGACTGGAATACCCAATGTTATTTCAAGTGATAATGGAACGAACTTTATTTCTAAGTTAACCCTGGAATTCATGAAAAGATTAGGTTGTGCTCCCATATTTACTACGCCTAACCATCCAGCTGGGAATGGCCTTATAGAAAGATATAATAGGGTATTCAAAAATTCACTCCATCACATTATCAGAATTGATACGAGTAATTGGGATAAATACATTCCATATATGCTTTTTGCGTACAGGGAAGTTCCTAACTGTACGACGGGTGTTTCGCCATTCAAGTTGATGTATGGTCGTGAAGCACGAGGACCTTTCAGTGTTCTAAAATCGAGCTGGTGTGGTGATATTGCCATTCCGTTAAATATGGAGAAATCAGTTGTGGATAATTTACAGGAGCAAAAAATAAACTTAGAAAGAGTTGCAGAGGAAGCATCTCTCATCGCTTCTGGTAAACAGCAGGCATATGCAGAATATTTTAACCGCCGAACTACTTCTAAGGAATTTAAGTCAGGTGACCAAGTTTATTTATTAATACCTGATTCATCGAACAAATTGTATGCCCGTTGGACTGGCCCTGGAGAAGTTATCGATCATTACCCTCCACATTCATATAAAGTAAAGCTTAGTGATGGAAAAATTCGGCATTGTCATGCAAATAAAATTCGGAAATACTATCCAAGAATTAATGCTGGATATGATCATGATCTTTGAAGATGATGCAGACTTTGGATTCATCCCCCAGTTATAAAAATGTATGTTACTGGAAAGAGATTTTTGATCAAGTGGATTTGCGACATCTTTCTGAGGAAGTGAAATGCCAAATCCTGAACTTATTGCGGAATCATCATTCAATATTTACCGGACAAGTTAGAGTTGCAAAGGTTGGTCATCACAAGATAAAATTAGAGGGATATAAAGAAAGGAAAAAACCTTACGTGTACAGGATTCCTGAAGCGCTGAAACCTCAAATAGACTCCCATATCGAAGAACTCCTAAAACTAGATCTATTCGAAGAGATCTCAGCTGACATTGCTTATCCTATAGTCTGTGTAAACAAGAAGGATGGATCTATCAGGATGTGCGTGGATTATCGAGCTTTGAATGCAGTGACTAAAACCGGCGATTTCCCCATGGAAGACGCAACGGAATTAATATATTCCATAGGACAGGCAAATGTGATTAGATCTTTTGAAGGGGTACTATTCGCTTCCCATGGAAGAAGATTCGCGGGATTATACATCTTTTAAGACCCATAGAGCACAATATCGTTTTAAGGTAATGCCTTTTGGTCTGAAAAATGCAGCTGCAACTTTTCAAAGGGAAATGAACAAAGCATTGTCGCCATGCAGAGAATTTTGCCGTGCTTATATTGATGACATTTCTGTATTCTCCAATGATATTCCCTCTCACTTGAAACACCTTCATTTGGCCCTGGATAGATTGGAAGAGCTGCAATTCATTGTTATTCTTTCAAAGTGTGCTTTCGCGAAATCTGAAATTTCATACCTGGGACATATAATTGGCTCAGGAAAGCATCAAGCTGATCCAGCTAAGTTAGAAACGATCTCTCGTTTGCCCGTACCTGAAACCAAGAAACAACTACGTAGTGCTCTTGGCCTGTTCAACTATTATCGTGATTATCGTTCAACTATTATCACCGAGATTGCCTTCCCATTAACGGAACTAACAAAGAAAAGAAACCCTGATGTGTTGCCGTGGTGTGAAATTCATAGTGTTGCTTTTGAAAAATTAAAATCAGCATTGTTACACGCTCCTACTCTACACACCCCGAATATGAGCAAGCCCTTTGTGATTCATTGTGATGCCTCGTCAATCGGGATTGGCTCGTGTTTATCACAGACTGTCGATGGAAAAATGTGCCCTATCGCTGATGCAAGTCAAAAATTAAACAAAAGCCAACAATCTTGGTCCACAATCGAACGGGAAGCATTTGCTATAGTTTGGAGCTTGAAAAAGTTTGAAACCCTTGTGTTTGGATCCGAGATCCACATTTTTACCGATCATAACCCCCTTCCTTATCTGACCAAGTGCGCTCCTCAGTCATCTCGACTACAAAGGTGGGTGTCTGCCTTGCAGAGATTCAACATAACATTAAAACATTGCCCTGGTTCTAAAATGCCGCATGCTGATGCTCTGTCACGTTTATTACCAAAATAGACTGAAAAACATTTTTTTAGTACTAATATCATTTTTCTGTTTTATATATCAATATGGGATTAGTGATTATAAAATAATAATAATTTGTGCTTAATATTTTTTTTTATTGATTATCATTTTCTTAATATGTTGAATAATTGGTATTCGCAAGTTTGGTTAAGAGTATAATGTGCAAAACTATTTGAAATAGGATTAGTTACAGGAATATAACTTTTTCTAGTGTTTGTTATAAACTTTCATTCAGCAGTTTTGGTTATATTTGAAATATCATTTGAGTAATGTTTATCAAATGAAATCCTTTCTTAATTATGTATTAATGTTTACTAAGTGATTATATTCATTATAAATTTGTGTTTATTAGTTGATAAGTGATTATATACATTTTTAAGCATATATTAATGTATATTAACTGATAAGTGAATTTCTTATTAGCAAGATGGTATTTATATTCAATTGTGCATTTCTTATTTTACCTCATTGTTTTCTTAAATGTTTGTTAGTAATTAGTTATTCATTCGAGTTAACTTTGCATTTGTGTTTATTTTTATTTGGATAATTTGATGTTATTAGATACGCTTTAATATCCAATTCATAATTTTAATTCAGAGGTATGTTTATGTTTTCATATAAACACTACTCTTACGTTGGGGGTGTAGTGATTGGATTTTAAAGCATTAGGAAATAAACGTTCACAGATGGCGCTAAACAACTAGCGCGAGTGTAATTAAAAGAGGGAGGGCATTCGAATGTTTGTTCTTGGAGAAGAAGGAGTTACTGAGCAGAGTAACTCGAACGAATCTGCAATAAATTTATTGTTAAGTTTTCTATTTGCCTATTTATTCAAAGCACTCATGAACCAGCCACGACAACAATGTTTTTATTTTGCTCAATATCTATTTTCTATAACAAATTTTTCAAATGTTCAATAAATAACACAATACTTATTAATTACTGGCTGGTACAAAAAAGCCTGAGAATATAGTTTAAAAACTGTTTTTATAAGTATCTGTAGGATAGGAAACATTGATTAAAACTTTTTTTAATCCGGCATACTTCTCGCAAACATCAAGTTGGGTAGTTGGAAATTTGTTATGTTTAAAAGATTAGTTTAAGAATAATGGATACGTCTAAAGCTTAATGCAAGTGGGTACAAGATTTCATAATTCTATGTCATTAATCAGGGGCGCCCTTTCTGAAAGTTTACCGTATGCTTTTCAATAAAAATTAGTTTCTCGCATAAAATTGTTAACATTGGTCAAATCGTAAACTTCACATTCTAAGATTTCTATTTTCAGAGTTATTTGCGCAGTAGTACAGTAAAGAAAACCTAATATGCCTTTTGGATGACTTTTTTTCCAATTGGTTGAAACTGAAATTTGACATCGAGTAACAATTTTAGTAACAAAATCACATATCAAATTTCATTTCAATAATGTTTTTTTTAATAATATTTGTAAGTCATCAGTTTATAAACCGATAGACAACCAAATCCTTGCCGAATGAGGTTCGAGTTAATAAGAATCTACAATTTATATGTTTACATTGTGTACCAAACTTTTCCCATGTAAATCTTTATT
The DNA here is from genome assembly GCA_026543865.1 of Argiope aurantia. NCBI lineage: Eukaryota > Metazoa > Arthropoda > Arachnida > Araneae > Araneidae > Argiope > Argiope aurantia. Next base: position 554,234 of record JAPMOR010070900.1, read on the forward strand.
TTTGTATTTATGAAATTCAGCTGTACTTGAAAAGCCAAACAAACTACCTGCGAATGAACAAAATTTAATAAATCAGTGGAGGTTGTCTTTCCAAAACTTTCTCGCATAGACTCTAATAAACTTGTCATGGCTTATATGCATTGGTGTACAATAGCTACGAAGTAGTACTAACTTCTGGCGAGTATTTAGCTTTTTCACTGAAACTAACTGATCATCCTCGGCGATCTATCTGGCAATTTGTCCCTGGCAGGCGTTAATAGTATGCAAAAAGCGAATTTTGTATTTTAGACCCATTTTTTTAACCAATTGAAACTAAAATTTGACACTTAATTGCACTTCTAGTGAGAAAATTTCATATAAAATTTGATAAATTTGTCATTGTGTTTTTGAAATATCGCGTTTACATGTTTTTGGAAGTACAGACCGACAGACGGTCGACTCTTGGTTGGATTTGGCTCAAAATTTGACAGGTTACAGTATAGGTGTTAAATATGCGCACATAATTATATCTATCTAGCCCTCTTCATCTTGTAATTATTATATTCGAACAGCAGTACAGATGGACTTCCTCTGAGCAGATTTGACTCAAAATTTATAGAAATTTGCACATTTGGTGGAAAGTCCATGTACGAAATTTCAACTGTCTAGCTGAAAGAGCATTTGAGATTATCCTTGTTACAGAAAAAGACAGGCGGACATTTAATAAAAACGCGTTTTACGAATTCAGGGAAGTGTAAAACGTGGAGATTCGTTAAAATCTCGAATTCGAATTTTTTGACGATTACCATATTTTTCTCAATACTCCGTACAAGAAAAACTACAAAAAAAAATCGACAAATCATAACTAATTTTATCCGTTTAACACTAAACGTTTTTGAATTTTCGTGTTCAAAGACAAACAGACATAATTCCAAAAATCTGATTTTCTCACTCTAGGATGTCTGAAATATAAGTCTAAACACAGAGCCGATTTCTTTTGTTTAATATATCACATATAGATCACAATGAATGATAGATTCCACGGAATAAATTACTTTTCAAAGTATGAAAAGGGATAAAAAAAAAGATAAATTCTGTGTTACATTCATTAAATAGAGAAAAAACTACTGAACAAAATGTAATTCCATTACATCACAGTGCTTAATATTCTTAAATGTATGGACAGGAAACACGCAATGTTCGCAATGATGGATCGTTACGGAAAGAAATTTATGAACAGTATCCGAGTTCACGTCGTGTCACTCAAACAAGGATATCGTGAATAAACACAGAATGTTTTTATCAAGATTTTCTTTTAAAAACGTAGGGTGATTAGGGATACTTTAGCATTGACATTGCATGAAGGTCATCGGGAAAGCAATATTGACCGAGGGTGTGCATTGGCATATTTATTTGTTAAAGGTATCAGCAAATATATATGCGACATTCATTAAGTTGTTTAATGGAACTGCTTCGTGCTAGGATTCTATTGGAAAAATATACATCTTCTTCTGGATTTAACGACCATTCGAAGTTGAGATGTCAAAAATAAATTTCAAAATAAAACGTAATTTCAGATTTTGTATGTGTGTGTGTGTTTACAGTACATATAATGGAGTACATTTTTTATGTTTTTCACATTATTGCACAGTTCTATGATCTATATGCACAGAAAAAAATGTTCTAAAACCCATTTTTCTCAATAATGTTTTTCATGCAAAATTTCGTGAAGTTGAATTTTATCACTAATTACTGGTCTTAATTCTATGAAATTTGCATATAATGCAATTTATCTGGAATATTAGACCTTTTAATATATTTTATATAAAAGATTACTGTATATAATTCTATCCTAAAAAGAATAAACTATTATTTAAATTGAATTTTCATATAAATTGGTAAACAGTGTATTAAAATGAGGGTCAAATGCCTTTCCCTTTAAATCTGTTTCCTTTAATCTTTTTTTTATTATTTTTACTTCCTACTACCTTTTTGAGGCTGATTGGTGGGGCGTTGGATTCGCATCCCTTGAGCTGTGAGTTTGAACCTCACCATCCAAAAACTCTCCGTGTACATGGTGCAAGTATACATTTGTCGTAGCCACAAAGTCTTCCAAGACAATACCACTAGGGTACTGGATCAGAGGTGATTGTTCTCTGATTCAGGTCTAAATTCCGTTGAGTGAATGAAATGTATGAATGTAGTCCGCCCATGAAAAGGCCCATCACGCATGAGTAGTTAAGACGTACTCATGGCCCTGGATGGCGCTACTGAAACAAGAGATGCTAGACTCGGCTTAAAATCGCTGACTTCGTCACTGACATCGCTGTTTATGAAAAGTGCCATAAGCAACAGCAATTACCTTTTTTTTTATACCTTCCCATCAATATTTTTCTTAGTTTATTAAAATATTTGAAAAAATCGAGTTGATACTCATTGAAATTTTTAAAATTTCACATTTAGAATGTAATCGTGCAGTTTGTAATTATTTGGAAGGAGTTACGCAAAATTTTTGTATTTCCGAATGAAATGTCCTTGATAAAAAAGAATATTACAAAAAAGAAAAAGGAAAACACTGGCATCTATAATGAAAAATATTCAAAGGGAAAGCTTTATTAATCGATAAATGTTTTATTTTCAATGCCTCAGATAAAATTAGGTCTTATGAATGAATTTGTTTAAGTCTGAACAAAAGAAAGAGAATATTTGAAATTTCTCATCTGGGAAAATTTCCGATTCATCCGAAACAGAACCGAGGAAAGAGGTGTTTGCTAAGATCCAACATCCGAACACTGATGCAGAATATATTCATAAGTATGAAAGAGATACTTTAATAATGATGACATCTTTCATAAAATTACATTCTGCGACTCGAATCATCAAAATTTTATTCTTACAGAATCTATTGGTTTCACATTCCATTTAGTAATTTTCGGAATACGTCTTGCATTGGCATCGCTAATCCAAGTCTCATGTATGCATTTCGCAGTAGACTTTTAAAATTATATTGGTTTTTTTAAAAATCATAGATGAAGGAACAAAAACTTGTAGCTATGTAATTTTCTTTCAGATTTTTTCTTCAGAATAAAGCAATTTTTCAGCATCGTACGTCAAATGCAAACTTTAATATCATAACAGTACCAATAAAAGTTGAAAATATTATACTACATATACTTCTTCTTGCGTGCAGTCGACCACCCCACCACCATTGAACGTAGCAGTATCGACAGGATTTATACTGCATATACTGTCAATAATTCTATTTAAGATAAAAAAAAACAATAAGTACCAAGTACTCTTGCACTCTTTATATTGGGTTGTTCGGAAAGTAATTTCTTTTTTTCCCGACAGAGGATTTAATTGTATTTTTTTGCACCCAACTTCACATTTAAGCCGTATAATTTTTATATGCTTTGAGAGCTCATATAGTTAGGTTTGTGTGTGAAAAATTCCAATTAATTCTACGCAGTAGTTTTTGGTTGGTGCCCTTTTAAATATGGAGAGCGATAAACAGCATTTCGACATATCTTACTGTTTTACTACAGAAAGGGTAAAAATGCTGTTCAAGCCAGAAAGAAATGGACCGATGTGTATGGAGAAGGTGTGTTGACAGTACGCCAGTGACAGACTGGTTCGCTAAATTTTTTAGACGGTAAAACCTTCACCTCAAATGAGGAGGTCAAAAACCACCTCGATCAGTTTTTTGGCAGCAAAGACCAAAAATTTTATGAGCGTGGAATGATGCTACTACCAGAAAGATGGCAAAAGGTGTGGACCAGAACGGCAAATATATAATTTAATAAAGTATTTGTTTATTATACGAAAACTGTCTTTCATTTCCACACACACACACATACAAAAAAAAAACGAAATTACTTTCCGAACAACCCAATATATTATATTAGATCACAATTCATGCTCTCAAATAATTTTGCATTAATTCTGACGTTTTCCGGCAGCAGTGATCTAGTGGTTAGATTTCACCATTGCAATCGATGGAAATCTGTTTCTAAACTGGATTCCACTGAAGTTCTTTCATGAATGTATCTTGGTGCATATTAAATTTCACTTTGTGGACAACCATTCTCTAGCTGGTAGGGAGCAGTTGGTTATAGAGAAGGTACTGTCGCAGATATCGTTCTCATCGTCTGATCATGATTCAAAATTATAATATTCTTTCCAAAACAGTTCTCGTGTTGTTTCAAAATGGGAATTTAGCAAAGCTGCGTTAAGACGATCCTTGCTTATATACTTGGATATGAAAAAAAATCTTTATTCAGACTTGATTTAAAGAAAAGAATTGATACTATACAATTCTATAATAGTATCAACAAAATAAGAATAACTAAATATGATTTTTTTTAAATGTTAAGAAGTTTTAGATTACACTAATTCTATTAATATTAGTATCACAAATGATATAAATATAAAAAAAATGAAATAAAATAAAAAGAAACAGAATTTTAAATTAAAAAGTTATAATAATATTATAAAAGAAAATAAAAAATATAAATAAATAAACAGTTATTACAAAAAGTTGTTCAACTTTAGACAGATGAAACCTAAAATGCATTGCGCCTTTGCATTGGTAACATTGGTAATGCATTGCGCCTTTGCATTGTATTACAAATTTCACTCGACACGTCATATTTTAAGTAAACGTGAATTGGTTTCATTATCATGGGCATCTAAGCACCAAAACTGCGTCAACTATCGCCAATTTACTTCAAAGGAAACAGAACGAAAAAAGGAATTTTATTTTGCTATTTTTATTAGTAAGAGCGATATTCTACAGGTAGGCCTAAAAATAATTCTATTCACATTCCTAACTATTAAACGTTCAGATTTTTAAGAATTCTAGCGCCCTCTATAGGTTTAACCCTTAAATCCCCATCCTTGAGAAAGAAAGCGCTGCTTTCGATTTCTTTGCATTCTTTTTCGCTTCTTGGAAGAGTAGAAGGATAAGGGAAATGCTGTTAAGGGAAACATGTTTTTGCAGTGCATTTTCTCTGAAAAATATTGACTTTCTATATCGAAATGTCGATTGCAAACCTTAAAAGCAACCTCGAGGTTCTGCGAAAAAATTCTCAAAAGGGTACCGAACACATTTGAGGGATGAAATGCTTTGAAAAGAAAAACATAGTGCTTTTGAATTTTGCAAGACTATGCCTAGAAACACCGAGATATTTTTAAAGATTTCAGAAGGAAGAATTTTATCAATATTCCTAAGTTAAAAAGAATAAACTCCAATTTTTTTTTATGTTAATAAGATTGATAAAACCATTGCAGCTCTAAGGCAGTATGGTATCTTCTCCAATTTTTTTTATTCCAGGTAGTATTGCAAATATTTTGATAGTATTTTGGCAAAACTTTCAAATAAAATCAACTTGACCCGAAAAAATTCATTTTGATCTACCTTTTAAATCAAAACTTAAATAATAAAGATCCATTTTTTAGAATTTCCTACTGTATTTTCGAAGCAGAACATTTTTATACTCCAAACTTTATTTATGTATTCACTAAACAGTATTGCAAGAAATTGTGTATACATTTTAAGAAACCTTTAATGTTAAAGTTAATACAGCATTTTACTGTTAAGAATAGTGAAATTGGAAAAATATAGAATTATCTTATTTTATACTAGCCGCCTTTGGCGACCAGCCGGTTCGCCAATCTTAATGCTTCTTTAAAATTTTAATAATTAAATATTTTATCTAATTCCTACTTTAATAGCTTCATTAAAAGATTTCAAAACTTCAAATTTTGATAGTCATATAATTCACTCATAATATTATAAAGGCCTTCGCGATAACGTAATACGTATCACCCTAATTTTCTGTTAGCTCCGGTAGAATTTATGCTTTAAATTAAAGTGGAAATGATTAAACTGCAATTAATATAATAATATTTTGTTTACTGAAACGAAGCATTTTTTTAAATATGAGTACTGAAAACAGAGTCACTGAGCATTTAAACCTTATGGGCACTAAAGAATATCTTTCTTAATTTATGTAATATTTCAAGAAGTTTTCAACAAATGTTTCTCAGATTCATCATGAGCAGATCGATTAATTAACAATGTTTAGTTTTAAATGCATCAAACACTAAAAGAATAAACAGAATCCTTTGAAATAATCTGCCGAAAATTTTTTAAGTCCATCCTCTTTAGCGTGGAAAAAAACAATGAAGCCTTACTCTTTTGGCGGTGGGGAAATAAAAAGATTTTTTTGGTGGAAAAGTTAGTTTTTAATTAATAATTAAAATTCTAATTAAAAATTCAAAAACCGGGACCTCAGGTGCACATTCCCGACCTCCAAGGTATGCATGTGCCAAATTTGGTAGCTGTAGGTCGGACAGTCTGGCCTGTAGAGCGCCAACACACACACACACACACACACACACACACACACGCACACACACTGAGCTTTATATAAGTATAGATAATGCACGCATATATATAATACTAAACATCCTAAAGATTATTGCATGAGCCTTTTATTATATAAATAACGAAAAACAAATATTAAAAAAACCCTGAAAATTCTGTTTTAAGCAGAAATTTTTTTATCAACCTTAAGACATGGTGGCGAATAAAAACTTGACCTGGATGGAAAAGTCGTTTAGGTTTCTCATTTACGCACTATTTAATTTGTTTTCACAAATAAAAATGTAAATAACTTTTGAAATATCAAAAGATGACTTAGAAATTTGACGCAATGAATAAAAAAGTAAAAGTCACAAAATAAAATAAAATAAATAATAATAAATTTCGACTATAAAAAATAATAAAATAAAATAATAAAATAAAATAAAATAAAAAATAAAATAATAAAAATAAATAAATAATAATTCGTTTCGACCAATTTTTTGAGGGTAATATTTCCTCTTAAATCCGAATTGAGTTTTGTACTGTTTGAAAATCCATTATTTTTTCACTGTCCATTTTTTATTATTTTGGTTAACTTAATTTATTTGGTAGAGTTTTTTGCAATAAATATGAAATTATTAACGCACAAAAACGGGTTTTGCATCGTTTCAGAATTTTAAGAATCGCCTTTTAATAATATCAATTTCATAATCATGCAATTTTCCCAGAATTTTGTCAATTTTTAAAAAGCACTTTCTTTGCCTGATATCCAACAATAAATTACATTATTGACCTAAAATGTAAACTCCTTTCATTGTCTCATGAAATATTTAATCTCAGAATTTTCTTCCATTATGGAAATCTAATGAAGAAGGATTTTGTTTAAGATCTGTGAGGTTTACAAGACGAATAATAAGAGAATTTGCAATACCGGTAAAGCTAAAGAAGAAATGAACCGAACAACTGTGATTTTAAAAGTACTATGATATAATGTAACTGGTCTCTTTTAAGAAAGTTCATGTATTAAATGAACAGAACGTGTGTAAGACTGGTGAGCGGAACTTCTTCCACTAAGTCTGTAAATTCAACGGTTTCGCTTGATGGTGTCTGTATGGTGTGACACAGTTAATAGGTCTCTATAGCAAATGACGACATTTATTAACACGAAGACACAGACGATAAATGCACATGATGCGCACACGCAAAACACTACGTCACACTTAGGACAAACAGCAGCCCACAAATAATAATCGGTAGCTAACAACAACCGCAACATGCAAAGACAGAATTCAGAAGATGGAGGGAATCTACGTAGCTATTCTCTACGATCTCTCCAAACGTCTGCAATTCTCCACTGTCTCTAACTGCCGATTCAATTCACCAATCGCTTGAGTTCCACTCAATGCCTGGATTTCGTTGGACTGATACAAGTAATTCACCGTTGACACCCTATGCGACTCTATACTACTAGACGACTGTCTTCGGCTTTTATAGTTTTCGAAGAACTAAACAAATGCAAGCCTTTTATACTACTAGACGACAGCAGACCTTTCATAGCTTCCGGAGCAGGGCAGATAAGGTTCTCGAACAATCAAGCATATCTCAGCTCCTATTCGCTCTCACGCCAAAATTCTTAAAGATTCTAGTATCACTCATGTAGTCATTAAAGTCGCTAAATTCGTCGCCAAATCGCCAAGTTTGTCGTCAAGCCCGGAAGTCACTGATCCGGCATTAGAACAGCATCCAGTAGAGCTGATCGTAAAACGGTCTTTCCTACGATGGAAATTATCGTGCTGGGAAGCAAAATTACAGATCCATAACGCTATTAAATAGTATAGCCTCAATGTCCCAAATTTTGGCAGAATCATAAACATGGAATTTCGTCTTAGAGATTTAACTAAAATTAAATATAATTGTCATTTCCGGAAAACCAACTGATCGCCAAAGGTGGTTAGTCAGTTTATAGAATGACCCAACCTCAAAATCAAAAATGGAATCAAAAATTACATTCTGTTTTATGAAACAACATGTAAAAAGGACGTTAAGCCATTTCGAGCGAATTAGGACAAGTACACAAAAACACTTGAATACATAATATGATCAAAATGTTATTCATACCCTTTCTCTTATTAAGCGAGAAAAGGAGAGGAGGAGAAAAAATCCGTCGCGTAAAAACAAATTCAGAAAAGGGCGATCCTCTAAAAGAAGAAAAATGACGTAAAATCCGTAATTATGTCATCCTTTACTGCAAGTTGCTTTCGCTCAATTACGGATATCTGGTATGCCCCTCATAATTAAAGGCTGATGTCATTATAACTGAAGCGACGGTATACCTTTGATAATTATGAGGGAAATGTTCTTTGCCGCTGAAAAAAAAAAAAAAAGAACACACGAACCGATGGTTAAATGACCAAGTTTGGGTCTTTACACTGACTGAAATTTCCTGTTTCCCAGTTGTGTAGGAACGCTGGTTTTTATTTGGTTTTGTTAACCAGCCAACTTTGCATTCATCAGTATTTATTTTTCATTATAAAAAAAAAGAACTTCAATCTGTTATTTGTCGGATTAAAAATAATTATACGAAGTTCGTATCTGTGCTGTTAAAAAGAGGACATTCGATGGTATTTTAAAAGGAAAAGAAATGATGATTTTGTTTCGTAAGCTTTTTGAACATTTTCAGCAGATTAGAAACCATTTAGTAATCCTTAATTATGCATGAACTGTTTTAGAAATGATCATATCAATTACTGCAAACTTGTTGCTATAATAGCTATTGATCTTTAATCTGTAATAGCGTAGTTTTGGCGTTTTAATGCTGAATGAAACTTTCTTTTGCCATCTGCGCAGGGACGGTGGGATTTATTCTGGTTTCGTTAAACCGTCTTTAGTCATACGTATTTGTTTTTATTTTCTTGTATCTGAAATATAGAGAAAGTATTACAATCGTAAAAAATTGCGTACTTATTTTCACGAATCTTCACGTTTTAGAATATTTAGACTTCAAAAAACGTATTTTTGGCATTAATACTGTCTGTTTGCGAACAAGAAAACGCATAAACGCTTTGAGCCAGATTGCTAAAATTTGGCATATGGAATTATTGACAACTTTGTAGATTTCTTTCAAATTTTAAACGAAATTCATCAGCAGGAATTCTGTCTGACTAATTGAATAAAACTTAAGTAGATAACTACAAAACGCAATGTGCTAAGTGGATAAAATTGGGTAGACAAATTTAAATCTGAATTTAAAATGTAGCCATTTGTCAAACAATGACTAAAATTCGTTAATTAGTCGATTGTCTGTCAATCTGTACTCTCGCATGCATGCAAATGCAGTGACCGGTAAACCTAGTGACTTAGGACAGTGAAATTCGCTATCTTATTTTGTGGCTACAACTATGGTTTTGTGTTAAATATTAATGTCAATCGGTTGACAAAAATGTGACAAAAATATATTTTCTCGGTAAATGCAGTATAAATGTCAAATTTACACCATATATCTATATTTTGTTATTATCGTTCTCCAATATACCATGAAAGAAATTCACGGTCTTTCCTAAGATCAGTAATTTTATGCGGATGAAAGATGGTAACATCTTTATTGAAATGTGAGAAAGTTTCAGGGAGACTGCAACCCTTCGTTCTTCATAAAAAAAGAGCTTTATGCTTTTACATATGTGAGTAAAATAATTATACCAGACCCAGATTGTATTTGAGGCGAAGGAAAAGAATATTTGTTCGTATTAATTTTAAAAGAAACGTAATATATATTTTTTTAAAAATTAAGTCAATTCCTATTTAGGTCAACAGAAAAAGATTTTTTTAGTTATTTTTTATTAAATAATTACAATTAATATAAATATGTATATACATATGACAGAATTATAATATTAAGTGGCAAAATAGAAAGCAAATTTCCTTGCAATCACAGTGCTTGGCGACCATTTGGCGACATGGCGACGGATTTTCTGACTTAGGCGACCAAATAGAAATTTCTGAACAAATTTAATTAATTAATTAGTATTCGAAAAAAAACTGTATTAACATCAAGTGTCATTTACTACAAGTTTAAAAAAATGTATGTGAACTTGAGTGGATGAATAAAAAGTATTTTATTAACGATTGAAAATTTGAAAAAGATATATAAATATATATATAGGGAGAGTGTGAATTAATAGTAGGAATTGAAAGAAAAAAAAAGAGTTGTTTCATTTAGCAAGCATTTTGAATATTTTCAGGAAATAAGAAGCAGTTTGGTATATCCATATTTATCCATGAGCCCGTTTTAAAAAATTATCATCTATCACGTTTTTGTTCTGTATTATCTCTGAAATTAAAACAGTTGATTTTTTAAAATTTTTCTACTTCCGGCATCAAAATAAAAAAAAATGTGGTAGAAACCGGAATATCTTTTAATTTAATCAACGAGTGATTTATTTAGGAACATAATCTGTTCTGAAACGATGTTCTTTAATCAAAATATTCTATGATCAGTCATTAATTAAGCACAGTTCTTTATGTTCCGGTGTACACTTATTTTTTTAACATCTGAAGCATTTATTCCAAATGAAAAAATAGTTTTCTCATTATCCGCAATGAATAAGTTACCAATGTAATTTTTTCTATGTTAATGTACTTTTCTTCAATTACTCATTAAATGGTCTTAAATATTTTACAGACTTTTAAGAGGATTTGATTACCTTCATTTGCACATTTTCTACTGAATAAAAATTTCAAGAAGTTCTTACTACACATATTTACATCTACTAACAATTATTCATATCGGCATCGGAAAAGGCATAAATGTTCGTCTATCTTTCTGTAGGTACTAAATAATATAGCATTTAGTTCGTTTGCTTAAATACTATACTACTTCCATGTAATATAAAATTTTTCAGGGGTTTTTACGGCTAATAAAAGTATTATATCTTCGAACACATTTTATTACTAATGTAATTATCTCGCTTTAAAATGATTAAAATTAAAAATTTGAAAAGCTCTTACATCCCATAATTTATTTAATAAATAACCTAACTTTTCATAAAAAATAAAATAAAATCTATTAAATATTAAAAAGCTATTGATTTTACATATGATTACCTTGATCTATTATTTAACTAAAGATAGACGGTTTCTGCATTCGAATAAGTTAATCTATTAATTAACTAAAAATACAGAGTTTATTCTTTAACAAACTGAGATTATTTTTATCGAAAAGCTAGAAAGCTGTTATTTTTCAAATCAGATATACTTATGAAATATTCATAATTTTTTTTGCATGCTTTATTTAAAGATTTCAATGTTTGACTGAAATTAAAATTTAAACATTTTTTTACTATAACTTAAGAGGCATAATTAAATTTAAAAAATTAAAAAATAAGAAACCACCTATCTACCTTATTTCATATTCATTATTTGACAGGTTTAAAATTAATTAAATTTTGTCAATAATTGATTAAAATTAGTTGATTTTATAAATGGAACTAGTTTCTTCGTTTATATCAAATCTGTTATAAAGACTTTATTCCGTATTATTCATACTCATTGTTGCATTTAAAATGTATTTTATTATTTATAAAAGCGTATTATTTTATTTTATGCTTCAATCAATTGTTTTATGAAATAACGAATTTTACTTTAACGATAACACACATATGCATGTATAACTTAAGCAGGTGCACAATTGTGCGAAGCGTAATTTTATCAAAATGTTTGCCATTTCGTTAAAAAGAATCTAATTTATATAATACTGCATTCATGAATAAATTAAAATACACTTTAAATTCAGTCATTGAATTCATTTTATAAATTGTTAAGTATGTGAACAATTCATTAATTATAACTTTATGGAGTTGTATAAATTATTCCTTAAAACTATATAAACATTTTTTTTTCATTTACTAATTTATGTTACAAATTTGTATATAATTTAAGAAAAATTTACTTTTTGTTGAAAAGTAAATTTTTCTTCATACTTCATTATTTTAAAGCATCTATTTTTAAATTCATAAATAACATGAAAAATAGATTATTTCTTAGATAAGCTAATTAGAAATGATTAATTCATTTATAGATTAAAAACTGTTATTTTGTGAAAGTATTTAGATGTGATGTATTTTATATAGTCACCGTGTTGATAATTTCATTAAAATATTCTTAAATGAATTCATTCAATGTATTCAAAAATTGTGCGGTCTATTCAATAATTATAAAACTGTCATAAATTATTTCTTGGAAAATACATAAACTTCCATTTCCATTTACCAGCTTACGTTATAAATTTACATCAAATCTAAGAAAAATTTGTTTGCCTCCCTCTCAAGGTTAAAGCACCTTCATTCATTTCAAACCGCTGTTTGTAAATTCATAAATAACTTAACCGAGTTTGGATGAACTCATTGAAAATACTCCATTCCGTTACCCCGTGGAAAATGAAGACCTAGATCAATAACTACTTACTAATACAAAAGAAACATTAACCAACTCTAAAAATGCCTGTCTCCCTAGGAAACTGCATGACTGGAGAAATTAATTAAGTAGTGAATTCATTACAGAAGCAGCAGCAACGCCACCATCGCTATTTCCTGCCCGTACAATAAACTTTCGTCCTCTGTCCCCCTCAGCAACAGGGCAGATGATGAGGCTTGTAAGGGATGAATCGGATTTTTGCACCGGCAAACTGCTCATCCGTAATTAGATTTGGAAGGCTGCGAGTGAAGATTTGGCAGAAAAATCTATTTATTTCCAACTTTCTAATAATTCGCCGAGCCGTGCATGCCCTCTAACGTCATTTGTGCGGGTGGCTTCCTCGATTTAAAATCTTGCACAGCTAATGGAATCGGTTTAGTGAGAACTTTTAAACCTGTTATGGGGAATTACTTGCAGCCTGATGGTAGTTTTCACTAAGAAAATGGGCGCGGTATAAAGACATTCTTTAACAAGTGAAATTTGTAACTTACTTTCTTTTCTCTTAGATTAAAGTGCTCATTTTTTTTT
>JAPMOR010070900.1:567975-581036 GCA_026543865.1 Argiope aurantia
CAGATTTTTTGTTTTTATCATGATAAATGTTTTGAGGTTGTCGTATTTTTTCTGTAAAGTACACAATGAAAAAAAATTGTTCAAAATATTCTTCAAAACCGGTTCGATCTATATATACCAAATTTGGCAGTTCATTACTTACCTGTTGTAAATGCGCAATAAGAAAAATGTTTTTCAAAAATTTCATAAGATTTCTAACTAATCAAAACCGAGACATTTTCTACAATAACTCTGAAATAATTGGACAAATTATTTTTACATCCATTTAAGGTTCAGAAAATATATATTTAGGCATACCAGCTTCATCGATCATAATTTTTGAAAGCTTTTAATAGATTTTTAAAATTTTACTTTAGATACAATTTCTTACATTATGTTTTTATTGATGTAATGATACTGAAACTAATTTTATTGTTTCACTTGTCGCGTTTGGATAACCACCTTTAGTTTATAGGGCTTACTTGTTATATTTAATTTCATATAAGTCGTACAGATATAATTTCCATTTCATGTCCATGATTCTGTCAAATTATCAGAACTTAAATCTGAGTTATTTTAATTGTATTAGATATCTTTAACTTTCTCACATATAAACCTTTCTAATAGAGATATGACATTATAAAGCTATTAAAAACGGTAATGTCCAGTTTCTTTACTTTCTAACTTTAGCAATATTGTTATTTCCCCTTTTTAAACTTTTCTGAAATATGTAGATTTTAAACATGATTCTTCTTCTTTAGTTTTAAACAAGAGAAGAAAATTAAATGATTATTAAATGTTTTATGAAGCAATGAAAACGTGTTGAACTTCTCGTTAGAAGTGAAGTTAAAGAATTATGTTTTGAATTTAAAAACTTGTCAAAATTCGAGAAACATTTGCATGACTTTTACATTGATGTTTTCCAAAAGACAGCTTTTTCTAAACTTTTAAACGGTGTAAAATGCATTTTTGTGCAAAAGTATGTTGCATGTTACCACAGAAATTGTAGTAATTCAGCTGGATTTTTAATTAATTAATACTCTAATTAAAATTTCAAAAAATCGCCCCGAGGTGCACATTCGTACTCTTCGAAGTACATATGTGTCAAATTTGATAGTTGTAGTTTAAACAGTTTTATCTGTTTTCACAGATAAAACTGTTGGATGACAATACAGAACGTACGTGCACGCTAACACTCAAGCACACATATGCGCTCTCATATGCACACGCATGCACATCTACCCACCTACACAGTCACATGTGCGCGCGTACTCACACATAGCATGTATGCACAGGTACTGAAAACAAGTTGAATTTCTCGTTAGAAGTTAAGTAAAAAATTATTTTTGAATTTAAAAAATTGTCCAAATTCGGGAAATTAAAAAGACAATTTTCAAAATTTTTAAACGATGTAAAATGTATTTTTGCACATAAATATTTTGCATGTTACTACAAAAATTGTCGGAATTCAACTTGATTCAATTAATTAAAACTAATTAAAATTGCAAAAAAATTGCTCCATAGCGCACATTTATACTCATCAAAGTGTATATATATACAAAATTTAGTAGTTTTAGTTGAAATGGTCTTATTGTAGAGGGCCAAAACAAACACGTACTCGTGCACAGACACACAAACACGCACGCACACACAAACAAGTAGGCACACACATGCACACAAGCAGGCACACATAATCAAACATGCACACACGCGCGCGCATTCACACAACTTACGCACCCACCCAGACAAAAGTATTCATCTTTGTTAGTAGAAGAGATAAAATCTTACTTTTGGATTCTTTTCTGCCGTTAAAATTTTGATTAAAAATTGCTTTCACAGAACATTAGTTAAAAAGCAATATTTTCATTTCAATTTAAATTAAAAGGAAAAGGAATTTAATCCAGAATTCTTTCTGTAAATTGTGAAATGAAAAAAACCATTTATATGGACGCTTCGATTAATGCACTCAAGCAAGGAGAATCATATTTTTAATATTATCTTCCTGCTATGTTATGTACTAGAGGTTTTAATTTTATCTGTGTTCCTTTTAAAATATTATGTTAATATAGAAATTTGTCTGGAATTTTGAGAACATTTGCTTTTATTTAGGTTTTTTTCTAAAATAATTTTTCTAAAAAGCATGGATGGAAATCTTTAAATTTCATTATCTAAAGTGCTTAACTGTTTATTCGATTTTGAGAAATAAATATTGAGATTTATACAAAAATTAATCTGCCGCTTATCAAAGCAAATACGAATGTGCTTGAACGAATAATTTTTTTACAGAAAGGTTATGTGAAATTTTGATGACAGCATATTAAAAAAAAAGAAAATGAAGAGATTGAAGAATTTTAATTAGCAAATTAATACTTCACTGACTTTAATTAAATGTAAAAAAAATAGAAACAAATTGCGATCGCAAATTTTAAGTTACCATATGAGAACATTATTTTTTAAGTCACGTGATATCAATCGGACGGAAATCTGATTGAAACACATGAATTTATTGAATTAATTTACTACAGATTAAAAAGCGCAAAGATTATGAAAAGTGTATAGTTTGAAAATCCTATAATTGAGTTTATGATCGGTAAAAACATGCAAGTGAATATTTTGATGGATTACACCATAGCATTTAAAAATGATTTCAGATATTGCATCAAATTGACTTAAAAATATTATTAAAACTAAGTGAAAACTATCGAGATATGAAATTTATATCATTAAAAAGGTAATTTTTGAGTTTTACGATAGTACAAAGACTATTTGTTAGAAGATAATTGTTTTGGAAGATATTAATATCAATTTCCGTAGGGAAGTCATGACGATTACAACTAGGAATAATATTAATGCTTAGTCGCCAAAGTTTAAGTATTTGGAGAGATTTCTCACCAAATGTAATCGTAACATTTTTTATTATAATTCCTAAAAGCCTTTTGTTATTATTTCTGGTATCCATCCAAGATAGCAATCTTTAGGATGAGTTTTTGGAGAGTACATAATTTTGATGTGGTGTCCAGACAGGAGAATCGGGTACATGGCGAACATTCATTCCGAGCTGTAACTTTTTATCGGTGACCATCATAACTATGACAACCTTCTTTATTATTTTCTAATAACCCTAAAAGTAAAAAAACTAAAGAGCATTAAATCGCCAATTAAAGGCTTCAAAAGTCCCAAACCAAAGCATCACGCCCTCACATAATAATAATAAAACATTTAATAGAGGATTTAACGCTCTAATGTTTCTTATATTATGAAACTGGTATATTTTCACATAGAATTTAATTCTATAAAAATGAAATTTGTCTTTAACTTTACATGTTTCTTTAAATAACTGTTAAACAATTAAAATCAGATTTTTTTAAAATCGAAACTGAAATTCCAAGAAGGAACAAAAAATTAATTCACAAGAATTCATTCAAGAATTTTCTTCAAATTACTGATTACCTCTGAATGACATAATAGTGTATTTCTTTTAAAAATTCTAAATCTGTTCCTGACAATTTAAGATATGTCTGTTAAAGTCGTTTCTTTTTTGCATTCAGTTCATGTCAAATATTCGTATTTAAAATTAATATTTCTTTTTTTTGAATGATATAATTCTTTTAATGGTGACATATCTTTTAATCTCTTTACAACCAAGTATAGCATTATATAAAAAAGAATGTTTTTTACAACAATCACTCTTAAACTTTTCAAGTCAATTATTAAATAAGCCCATATATCTTATGTCTAAATCATTCTAGATATTTCCAGATATATTCAGTTTTTTAAATGATGTTTTAAAAGTGTCTGCTACCAATTGCAAGAAAACAATTTTTTCCCTGATGAAAAACACTAAAATGTATGAAAATTCTTTTTTAAAGTTAAGATATGTAAAATTCCATTGCTTTTTTTTTCTCATTGTTTAAGCTGAAAGTATGATGTTAATGAAAACACTAATATGAATGAAAATTCCTTTTATAAATTTAGAACGAATAAAATTCTATTATTATTTTCTTATTGTTTAATGTAGAAAATATGTTAATAAATAATGATCGGCTGAGAAAAATCAGCGACGTTCATAAAATTTTATAGATTTGTCTGTAGAAAAATTCTGCCTTGTTTTCCTAAAAAAATTATTAATAATTGAAAAGATTTGTGAAACTGAAAGTAAACTTTTTTCCAATCCATAGGGAAATGAATTTTGAGAAAATTAAAAAGGGAATTTGTTACATTGATAATAAAGTATTACCAAATGCATTTAAAATTTAAGACTAAATGATAAGAAAAGCACAAAATATATCTTAAAAACACTTTTATTAATACAGTAAAGGGAATAAATAAATTTTATCAAAACTCTGAATGTTAAAGCAACATTATTAAAAAAAGCAAAAGGTGCTGTAAATAATAGTATAATGGAAATACACTACAAAATAAAATACAAGAAAGAAATGCCTTCCTTCAACTTTTCAGTGGAGATTCGTCAGCTTAAAAATTACCGATTCAGCAGAGAGTATTTCTCAAGAGATTCAATTTATAAAAAGCTGTCTTTATCCATATGAGAGCTTTTATTTCAAAACACGCGTGAAGTTAGTTGTATTTCAAATTTATTAAATACCAATAGTTAGAAATTATTTATCACTTCTGTAACATGCACATTTGTATTTTTTTGTGTTCTTTATGCATTTACTTTATTTATTCCTTATTTGTTATTGTCTACTTTATTTATTTTGTATTTACTTTTAATTTCGCTTATATTTATGTGCGTTATTTTTTATTTTGTTACTGTTTTATTCACTATAAGTTTTCTGCATTCATATTATGCTTTATGTTGAAAGATGTATACACGTTATAGTAAATGGGATTAATCCGTGGCTGTTTAATTAATGACAATTTGGAATAATCATTATTCGTAGTTATGTTTACCAACTTATTATATGTACCGTAATATATATATATATATATATATATATATATATATATATATATATATATATATATACACTGGTGTGCAAAACTTAAGCAACAGGTATGTCTTTTGCCATAACTTCACGAGAAATCATCTGAGAGACATGAAATTCAGAAATGAGATACAGCATTTTGTTCTGAAAGAATGACGAAAGCATAGTTGCGCAAAAATGAATACAATGAATACAGTATGGAATCAAACAAAAAAATTCTTTATTGAACTCATAGTATCGTTACACATGATTGTCTGCCCAAGAGGAAGAACAGCAAGCAGATGTTCCTTAGTATGGGATATGCCCTCCCCTTACTGCAATAGTGGCTTCGCACCGTCTCCCCATACTCAGCACCAGATTGTCCAACAGTTCTTGAGGTAAGAGTGCCCAATTCTCAATAAACATCTGTTTAAGTTGTCGGGTGTTCCCAGGAGGATGTAATCGTGCCGCAAGGTGTCTCCCCAAAGCATCCCACACATGTTCTATCGGATTTAAATCAGGGGAGCACGCCGGCCAATTCATTCGAGTGATATCTTCACTTTCCAGGAGCTCCTCAGTAGCATGAGTCCTGTGTGGCCGTGCATTGTCATCCATAAAAACGAAGTCTGATCCAATGGCATCTCGGGACAGACGCACATGGGAAAGGATCACCTCCTGTCAATAGCGATCTCCAGTTACAGAACCTCTGTCGAAAACGTGGAGCTCAGTCCGCCCGTTCATCATAATGCCTCCCCAGACGACAACTCCAGGACCACCGAAACGGTCTCTTTACGTGATGTTACTGGGATGAAACCGTGTCCCTACCTCTTTCGAAATCAACTGGCGTTGGGAATCGCTTGTGGCACTAAAACGACTCTCATCTGTAAAGAGGACACGACTCCATTGATGAGATGTCCAGTTTATGTGCTCCTTGCACCACTCTAAACGGTGCCGCCGGTGGGAAACTGTCAAAGGGATGCAGCGTTCAGGACGGCGGGCGAATAGGCCACCTTTGGACACAGTAAAACTCGACACTTGTCGCCCCGTTGCTGCACGCAGTTGCTGAGCAATGGCGCTTGCTGACTGGTTTCGGGTTCTTTTCGCCTGCAGGACGATATATCGGTCATCCACTGCAGTTGTTTTCCTGTGCCGGCCACCACCAACCTTTCTCACAGCTGTACCTATGGTTTGGAAGGCTTTCCAAGCGCGCGAAACGACACGTTTGTTGATTCCGAACTCTTCAGCTACACTGGTCACACTACGCCCCTCCTCCAGCTTTCCGATCATTCTTCTACGTGTGAAATCGTCCAGGTGATTTCTGCTAGCCATATTTCACGAATTAACTCACGTGCACTTGCAGCGAATGTCTTTAATTGCGTCTCCGTCCTTCCTTTTATTGTAGTGTTGAGCTGCGCGCGCCTTCCGCACGTGTTTTGCGTACGCTCACGTCGCCTGTGACGTTTTGTTCCTGATATTTGCATACGCATCAGCTTTCTCTTGAATTACGTATTCATTGTACTGATCGCAAGAACTCCTTTTCTGCAATTTCATGGCTATCTGCTTAAAATTTGCATTATTGCTTAAGTTTTGCACACCAGTGTGTGTGTGTGTAAGTGACCCCTTCGGTATATATGTATGTATTATATATGTATGTGTGTGTGTGTGTGTCTTTATGCTACCTTTATCCTTTTTTGCTTTGAGTTGGACTTGACTATGTTAAGAGTTTCGTTTTGAGTTGACTTGGCATCTCCCGTCTGAACGTACAGATGAAAGTATCTTGATTAAATCTTAAATATTTAGTTAAGTTTAGTTAAAAATTTTATCAATAGGAAATGACGCGAAAATCGCAACGATAATTCAGCAGATAAGAATGATAAAGCATCCTTCCAGATACAAATTTCATCTTCATTTTCTCAGCTTTATAATGCTTTCAAAAAATGAATATGAAAAGGATGTGCAATTAATGACTTATAATTCCTTTACATATAATAATCAATAATATTTGATCCTTTATAAAAATTTTCTTCTGAATAATATTTTAGATAATTACTCCCGTGACTTTATTAACAAAGAAAGACCTCTAAAGAGAAAATCAAAAAATGGCTCAATAAATTAGATATATTGCTATAGAAGCAGAACTCATGAACAAAGTAATTATAAAAAAAAAAAAAAAACTGGGGAAACCTTATAAAAAGCATGGTGAATTTTGATGATGAAAAATATCATTTTATCCTACTCCAAGTCTATCCATTCTGCAGCTCTAATGTCTCTAAATTCAGATTAAAAAAGAATTGCTTTTAGCCTTTAGATATATACGGTAGATTTGATTGCATTCCGGAGCTGCTCGCGAAACAGCTCCGACTTGTGTTTCCTATCTTTGTGAGCATCTATCTCATTTCTTGTCTTATGTTTGTATTTTTATTACTTTCTCATCTTCACTGATCATAGATCTTTCCAGAGTGAGAAAGTAAGCAAATTTGATTAAAAATTGAAAAAAAATTATTTCTGGGATTGTTGCAACTTTGCGATTCTAACTAGGGATGATGGTTTTTAAACCCAGTTTTAAAAAAACCGGGTTTTTAAAGTAAATTTGTCACATTTGAAAACCGGGCTTTAAATTAAGAAAACCGGTCTTGGGACCAAAAAACGTCTGGGAACCGATTTGTCTAGCAACTGAAGGCTTAGGGCGACGAGATACCAATTTATTAATAAGTGAAGGTGTATTTGAATTGCTGTTAAATGAATTAAAAAATTTAAACACTGAAATAAGTTTGAAATTATTATATGCTATAGAAGAACGAACTCAAGAAAGAAGACAAGTAGAATTAGCAACTCTTTTGTTGTATTTTCAAAATCCACAAAACATTTCTAGTTCAGCGAAGAAATCTAGTGTACTTTCTTTAGCTTCAAAAAACCGGAATTATTAAATTATCTGGTAAAATATTGTCTAGAATATTTCCAAGTTCTTAAGTGGAAACCGATTCTGATGAAGAGCAAATCGAAGAAACTACTCATCAGAATAATGCTTTCTTAAAAGAATCCATGAAAAAATCAATTCATAAATTTCTTGAAGAAAAACTTACAAATCCAAAGACAATTGAATGCTGAATTTTCATTATTTGTGGTAGCGAATAGAGGAACAAAAAATATTTGATTTGTTATTTGATACCTCGAAAACTATAAAACAAGCTCAGTAGCTAGTGAACGAGTATTTTCAATTGCTGGCAATACTATGTCCAAAATAAGAACAAGACTTTGCCACCATTCAAAGGATATTTTATGTTTTTTTAAATCGTATTTTCTTATGATAAATTAAAATTAGTGAAAATAATATAAATATTATTTGAAATTTTTGTTTGAATTTTTGTAATTTTGTGTAAGTAATATGTGTATGTAATCCTTAATTTTTTTATATTTTGAGTTTGATATTGATTTCTTTTTTTGTTATTTTATATAAATTAAATAAAATATCTTTCCATATTTTATTTTTTTACAAAAATTCTAAAACAGGCTAAAACCGGTTTTTTTTGGAAATATTCAATTCGAAAACCGGTTTTTCAAAAAATCGGTTTTTGTATCAATCCTAGTCCTTACTGGTTATATATAAGATGGTTAGAATAATAGTGACCTTACTCAAACTCTGTCGAGAGCATTTTCGTTAATACATCTTATTTATACTTGGTATTTGAACTACAAAAAAACGAAATCTTAAATGAAAATTAATAATTCATATTCGGCGGATAAAACAATGCGAATTCGAAACACAAAAATTTGTTCAGTGCGCTTTGCATTTGGGTCAATCGGTGTTCATTGTGTGTTCAACAACAGTGCGAAGTGGGTTTGAGGAAATGCAGCAACATGTCCTGTTATTCTTGCATTCAGTTTTGTCAGAATCCGTGTGCTTTCTTTAAAGATATGATCTTTCAGGGATCCCCAAAGGCACAGGGATTCAAATCTGGGAAACGAGGAAGCCAAACACTCCAAGAATGTCTCGAAATTCTCCAAAGTGGTTTTCTTCTTCACAGTAGATGCGAAACATTCCTTTAGATGTCGTTCAAGACAGGGAGTTGTCCTACCTTGCTGTAAGACAATAATTCTTAAACATTCAAGTTCTTATAACAGAATGACTTACAATAGGCTGCCATAGAAGTTTTCAATAACGATTGCCCGTGATTGAACGTCTTCCAGACCCTGAAGAGTATTCTCAAAGACAAAATATCCTAAAATGAAATCATATGTAAAAACACACAATACAATACAGTATTATAATCAAAATACTGAAGCTGTTCAGGCACAGCATTACGACATACAGTATCCTATATATGATATTCTTGAGTTCATAATGGTTCATTGAAATACGGCAACCACAAAGAGCTCTACATAGGTCTGAGTAAAGTCAATTTTATCATAACTACCCTGTATATAAATGCAATATAGAGTAATTCTATCAGCTTTTCATGCTTTTACCATATGATATTTAAGATAAAAAAAATTGTTTTTGATTACTTTTTGTTTAGAAATAATTGTTAGTAATAATAGTTAATGTTACTTAATAGTATAATAAATAAGTAAAGTATAATAAATGAGTTAATAGTTCTTTTAAAAATCATATAAATTGTAACTTATTTTAACATCTTGCGAACAAATGTCAAAGTATTATAACTTTGTAATTTTCGTTTCCTTATGATCCCCATAAAGTTTTAATCAAATACGTCAACCCTAAAGAAATCTATATAGACTGAGAAAAGTCACTTTTATCATTATTACTCTGTGTATAAATGTATATGTAATATAGAGAAATTCCGTAGCGAGTAATTCTATCGGCGCTTAATGATTTTACGACATCATATTTAAGATAAAAGAGTTTCTTTTGTCTACTTTTTGTTTACAAACAAATATAATAAATAGTTATTATTAGTTAATAGTGTAATAAATAGTTATTGTGAGTTAATAGTGTAATAAATAGTTATTGTGAGTTAATAGTGTAATAAATAGTTATTGTGAGTTAATAGTGTAATAAATAGTTATTGTTAGTTAATAGTGTAATAAATAAGTTAGTGTAATAAATAAATAAAGTATGCACTCTTCAAAGCGTAATTATTTATTACACAAGTAAAGTGTAATTATTTATTACACAAGTAAAGTGTAATTATTTATTACACAAGTAAAGTGTAATGAATAATTAACCGTAATAAATTAGTGCTTTTAAATACAATATCAATTTTAACTTTACCTTAACAACGTTCTTAACAACGTAACTTAACAATATTCTATTCCTGAAGTGAGAGCAAATGGTCGAGTTAGAAAATAATGAAATTTAACACTCTTCAATGCAAATGTTCTGTGATTATTAAGCAAAAATATGAACAATCTTGTAAAATAATTCTCATTTATTTTTCGAATTTCAAAGACATAAGGAACCCAAACAAGTTTGATAAATATTTTGATGGGAAGAGATAACATTTATCTTTCAATAATGAAGAGGATATGAAACTGAATTCTTTCTCGCATATGAATATATTTACTTCCTCAAAAACTGCAAGAAAAATCGATGACATAAATATCCGTCGCCATTTGCGAAATTCGGAATACAAACTTTATAAACACTAAGGAAGAATTATTTTAGAAAGTACCTCTCTTTGATTATATTGCATCTATTTCCTTTAAAGCTTAGCCACAATTACTTCTTTCAGCAATTAACAGTCTCTTTTCATTTGGAGGGGCCCATTTTTTCGAGCCAAATCATTAAAATTTGTTTAGCAGGCATAGAAATCCTTTTCGCTGACGCTGAATTCATTCCGATTGTTATGCCGAGATTAGCATCTTAAAGCTCCGTACCTTAGGGGAGTCTGAGAAATTCGCACTTTTAAGATTTCGTTTATGCAGAATTGATTAATTCGTGCAGTATTGGATTTAAACACTAGTGACTCAGATTTGTTTAAACTTGCAAGAATTGATTTAATGGGAGCTTTTAGAATGATTTGCTGAAGGAGCTCATAAGTTTCTGCAGTATTAGGTATTATTATTCAATGGATTTGTATTTATTAATAGTTAATAAATTTTATCTCTTTTATATGGTTTATTACGTACTTTATTTAAATGTGATTTGTTTCTATTTTATAAAGATGGAATTTTGTAGTCGAAATTTCAATCAATCAATTCCTAATAAGTTAGATTTATTAAAACTGTGACTTCTTGATGAAAATACATTATTTTAATGTTTTAAGAACTCGCGGTGCACCCTGGTTAACACTAAATATGCTAAGGCTTTGCCTCCTACCTTGTGTCTCTGACATTTTACTGAGAAATTTTGCAAGACGTGTAACGTTTTGAGACTACTTCAGAGTAATGCTGGAGGCCTCTCACATGTAAAAAAGGACTCAACTCCTAACTGTTCTAGATAGGGAGGATGTTGATGTGTTTTCCATTGTTGACCTGTAAAGTACAGAAATATTGGAAGGCCAGAGATCTAATGGTGCCATAGCCAATCTTCTGGGCTTTGCAATAAATAAATAAATATTTTAAGAACTTCATTTTTAGGTCATGAATAAATTTAATTAATAATGATTCCAAAAGAGTGATGCCACTTGATAAGGAATTTAGGAAAAAAGTTTTATAAGGTAAGATTTAATATGGATATCTGGTTGTTCGCCAAGTATGAAAAAATCGTGTGATTCATCAAAAAATTCTCCAAAAATACGTCATCTTGGATGCATAAAAGAAATGGCAACAAACCTCTTTTATTATTTATTTATTACAATAAAAAATTGTCAGGTTTGCATTTGGGGAGAAATCGCCCCTTAAAAATTTAACTTTGGAAAACGGGATTAAATTCGGGGCAATACATAATAATAATTTGATTTAAGATTCCTAATGCTTTTAGTAATGAATTATAAATTAAATGCTTAAACATGAAAATTAATTAAATAAAAGAAATTCACTTTCTTAATACACTAATAAAGATATATTTTTGAAAACCTTACTTACACAATTCATTTAATTCCGCATATATAATTTTTATGAAGATGTAATCTTATACTTGTGTGTTTATTTCCTTATATATTGATTCTGAAATTTTGTATACTTGTCTATTTCCCAATGCAATATAATATTATGAGATTATCAACACTTGATTATAGAACAATCAATTGATTTTATATTCATGGCACTATCTGTTAGTAAATTTAAAAATTCTACAATTTTCCTGATTAGCTGACTTTGACGACCAGCTGGTTAGGCGGGTACTGATTGTATTTGATTTCAATTAAATCTATTCGACATGTCTATGATTCTGTCTTAAGTTGTTGAAGAAAATAATGATTTGTTATTTTAATAGTCTTATCTATGTTCTATTGGTTGTGTGCATGAACCTTTCAAATGGAAACTAGTCAAGCATCATAACATTATTAATAAAGGAATTGGTTGGTTTGTCTATGTTCTAGTCTTAAAGAAAATATATCTTCATTATTTTTGTTCCTTGTGTAAGCTACATAGATTTTGCAAATGCAATTCTTCTTTCTAAGCTTTTAACAATGAAAAGTAAAATCACACCATTAAATATCTCATGAAATGATGATGAATGCGTGAGCTTATTGTTGAAAAAGTATGCTAGAATCTCTCTCTTTTTTTTATTTTTGAAAAAGTATGCCAAAAATAGTTTAAAAAATATTGGTTTTTCTTTTCAGAAAAAACTTACTTTTGCAATTAAATTGCTATTATTAAGAAGACAATTTTTTAAATTAATTTAATTAAATTAATTAATTTTTTTAAATTAATTTAAACAATGTAGAAAAAAATTCTCGTGCAATAATACTGAGCAGTTATAAAAAAACGATAAAATTTCTCTTAATTTGTAACTCATATAAATTTTAATTGAAATTTTAAAAAGAAAGTTAGTTGAAGAAATAAATTTTAACCCAAAATACCATATGTACACGTGCAATTTTTGATAGATTCATGTCAAAAAATATGTCCTAGGTACCGTCAACAGACACAGACAGACTCAAACTTATTCATATTTATTTTTAGTTTTGATAGAGATAATAGATTAATGCTTAAAATGCATAAAATAATAAAAATAATGTAATTAAATTAAATTATTTTTATTATTTTATGTAATATATATAATATGTAATATGTATATATTATGTAACATAT
>JAPMOR010070900.1:582662-606181 GCA_026543865.1 Argiope aurantia
GAAAAAAATGATGAATAAAAGTGAAATTATTTAAATATATATGCAACCTTTGAAGAAAAAGCTTATTTTGATGTAAGTTTTAGCATTTCTTTACAAAAACAAGGTTTCTAGAGATAAAAATTGCTACAGTTTTTCATTTTTCTTTGTTGTATTACATGTTTAACGTAGTGTGTAACTAACTATTATATAGGAATTACATTCAAAAACAAAAAAATTGTGTATAATATATGAATTTATCGATGAAATTTTGGATTTTTTTCAACAATATTTACATTAAACAATCATAGATCCTCTTCAAGAACATTCAACATCAAATCCGTAGCTCATTACAAATATAAGGCGTACTAATTGTAAATTTAATTAAGATATTTTGATTATTTTTTGAGATATACGATACTCGTACAGTAGAATTATGAAAAAATCCGTTCTTCAGTAAATGCTTTTAAATAATTATAAATAAGCATTACTTACATGTGAATGCATTGCTAGTTTTGCTCCTAATTCACATAGAGACAGCATAAAGGTATCACTGGGAACAGAAACATAAATATTGTTTTAAACAGCAAAATAATAATAATAATAATAAATAAATAAATTTTTAAAAAATAAAAAAATGTGAATTTTTATCCAAATTTATGTTTTTAACCCAGTCGGATACCTTAAATAGTATCTCACGCTTTACAAATTTCATTTTGATATCTATATCTTTATAAAAACGAAATTTCTGATCTCAGTGTATCTAATATATAAAAATGAATTTCTGTTTCTTCGTATTTTGAGCTCTGCCGTACTGTTAATCGGATTGCCATAAAAATTTGCCAACTTATTGCTTGCACTTGCGCGAAAGTTATAGGTATAGTACAATTATTAGCATGTATTTTGAACACTATAAAATTTATAAACAAATCGTTTCATACGTTTCTATTATTCAGCATTATTTTAAAATTGACAAAAAATAAACAGTAAACGACTTATGTCAATCGGTGTTAATCACACATATATCACACAAAATAAAATTATTATCAACATGCGGCAAAAATAGAGACAACTATTCTTAACGGAAAATCGAATGAAGAAAATGCGCTCATTCCGCACATTCCCGTTATTCCCACTTGCATACCTTTTGATTTCAAACGACTGCAATTCCTCATTCGAATTGCATCCTCGATTATTATCAACAAGACCCAAGATCAAGTGTGCGGGCTGAACCTAGAAAATCTATGATTTCCACATATCTAGTTGTATTCTGATGATGATTAGGTGTGTGCCAAAAGTGGCGTTATACCGGTAAAAGCTCATAAATAAAATTTAAAAAATAGAATTTAAATTGCTATCAAAAGACTAGCTATTTATTTTTTTCCCTTCATAATCTTGTGTACTAGAAACTAAAAACAGCCAAAGGAAAGAAAAAAAAGGAAAAGAAAAAAAAGAGTAGGCATAAAAAAGAAAAAGTGGAGAGGTCTAAATAGTCCAAGTAGAAGAGTCTACATAATATTCCAACAGCATCATTGAAACATAATTTGTAAATAATAAAATTTACCGAAGATAGGCGATTTAAATTTAGAAGGATATATATATATATATAAACAAAAAAAGGGGAAAATATAAATAAAAAAAATAAAAAAATAAAGTAAATGAAAAAATAAACAAACAGAAAAATAAATATACAATGGCTCAGTCTAAGGTAGAGTCCATGAATCAGGAACAAAAGGCCTGATAGAGTTCTTTTTGCATTTGTTTTAATTGTACTCGCTAGATACTGTCCACTTTTAACAGTGCTTGACAAACCTGGATAAATTATTGTTCAATTTGGAAAATTCTGTTTTCATTATGATATAAGAAATCCAAAATAAGCTTCTAAATCAATTTATTGTTATTTAGTTGAGGTTTAATATGTTTTCTCAAATGATGAAGATTAGGGCACTGGAAAATATAGTGTGGAATGTTATCATAATCATTACCACATCTACAACTACAATTTCTCAAAATGAATCTTTTAAGACAATGCGGCAAAGTCCATGGTTTGTAGTTAATTGGGCTAAATATTTATTGCCAATACGTCTATTTCTTTTTACCTGAGAAAAGATACTGAAAGTAAAGCGGCCTTTTTCATTATTTTCCCATCTTAATTGCCATTCATTGATGAGAATTTTACGAAGACGAATTTGATTGTTCTTTCAGATTCCCCAAGGTGATAGCCCATTTCATTATTATATAATTACATTAATTATGTTGGATGCTCACGAGTCGGACAGACAAGAAATTTATTTGCTTTTACTGAAGACAGAAAAACAAAAAAATATTGTCTACCATAAAGCACTTGAATAATTGAGACAAAAAATAGAATAAATATCATTTATACTTTTCCTTAATATATCATTCAATTTCAATAAATGTATTAATTATCGACAAGAAAATAAATATAATTCCTAATTAAATAATGTAGCTATTTTAAAATTCAAACGATATTTCCCAAATTATTTCTTCTGCAGCAGAAACGCGCCGGGTACCGCTTAGTTTTTAATAAAAGGGCGTTTATAGTAAAATTTTTGTTATAATTTAAGGTACAATAAAACTGTATGAAGTGCAAAATAATTGAAAATCTTCTTTAATATGGAAAGGTAAATTAAACATGGAAATAATTAACTTTCGAATTTTCCAAACAAAAGAGGATGAGGACAGAGAGTGATAAATATTTGGGTGGAAAGCGAAAATATTTGTCTCTTTTTAACGAAGCGAGATCGCCGAAAGAATTCCTGAATATGAACGTGTTTACTTTCATTTCCGAAGCTGCAAGGAAATCGATAAATAAATATCTACCGCCTATCCCGACCGAATTACGGATTGCTGAAGAGTGATTGGTGAAGATTCGGTCCCTTGATTTTTCTGCATCTTTTCTCTTCAAAAGCGTCTTTTCAATTACTTCCATCTAACAATTAAAGGTCCAGGTTCATTTAGAAGAGCATATTTTTTACAGGAAGTCCTCATGATGTATTAAGTCAGCATAGAAATTCTTTCCTATATTGCCGGATCAATTCTAATTGTTATGCTGAGCGTAGGAAAATTGGAGGGGGTGGCCTGTTTAGAATTGCATGCCCTGGGAGGGAGTAATTGGGAATTTCGCACCTCACTTCTCCTCCACACAGAATTGATTAGCTTGTGCGCTGTTGGATTTAAATGCAAGACTCAGATTTATGTAAATTTGGGAGAATTGTTTCAAAGTGGACTTGGTGTAATTTGTATTAGAAGCTCATAAAAGTTTAAGCTAAGATAAAGTGTGCAAGTGTAATTGAGCTTTCATTATTTAAAAGGTTGTATTATTATTGCACTTGAGAAATAAAATATCCTGAAATGGTTGCTATGGTGTCGAAAATTAATCATATAAGAAAAATTTATATTTAAAAATTACTTTTTTTAGTTTTTAATTTACTTTTAATTTATAGAACATTTAAATGTTGCCTTTGCTTCACAATGTGAAATAAATAGATAAAAATGAAACACATTAACACTCAATACCCCTTCTTGGAGAATTGGTGTGGTCGCTTTTAGTTCATAAAGGGCAAATATTGAGAATTGATCAAAAAGAAAGTCTTAAAAATCACATATAATATATGGTTATATAACATATTAATATGGTATATATATATATATATATATTAAAATTACTTAAAAATCAGCGATTCCAGCAATTTTAAAGTCATTCAATTCATATTTCGATATGTAAAAATTCCTGAAACGACCATGTCAATATTAATTAATGAATGTTTTTCAATAGTAAGCATAAATATTAAATCAAACTACTAAACTGAAATTTTTTGATTTCATTAAAATGTATAGATCTTGCCTGAAAAATGTGTAATTCTTGCAATTTGTTAAAGAAATGAAAAACTTCAATGCTATAATTAGGTGCTTGTATCGCAATAAAAAACTCATTATATCATGATTAATATTAGTATAATATTATTTTTCTACGAATTTAATAATCATACCTAATTACCTGTAAGTTGAAGTAGGAAGTAAAAATTTTCTATCCTGTTCTTCCTAATCATTAATATTTATAAAAAAATTAAAGACACCAAACAATAAAAAAATATTTAAAAAATTCTGAATACCATTTTAGTTATAGAATATATTCGATGTTTTGTCATGCTGACGAAAACTTCATAAATTACAAAAATTAAATTCATACAGAATCTTCTCGAGAGTAATAATAATAATATTTTACAGCTCCATAAATTAGCGAAATTTTGAATTGAAATGTTTTCCTAACATTTTTTTACATTTGACTGTCGTTATTCGATAATAAGTAATAAAAGCGATTTTTGTGCCACATACATTAGTTTTTTTGCATACATAGATTGTTCTAAAATTTAATAATCTAGTTTGTTAAAGTTTTGAGTTAATAAGTTTCTGCACTCACAAATAGATAACCCAAAAGATATACAACTCATTGATGTATTTTGTCTAAAATTTGATACAAATATTCACTTCTATTGATAAGACAGTATCTCATGCTATCTTATAGTATTTTTGTAATATAATTTATATACTATGTACTATTGTACTATTTTTGCACTATTGTAATATTTTTGTACTATGACTCACCTGCAAATGAAAGAATAAGTTGAAATATTTCCCAATCTGAGAATCTAATGCAAAACTTGACGCAGTTCTAACATCTTTTTTCATATTGATAATGCACGCAATTTTTTTGTCTACATCATTCAATTTTTAGTTGTTTTTTTTCAAAAATTGGCATATTTCTAAAAATGGATTTTTCGGTCTAAAGCGTTAAAAAAGAAGTTCGTCAAATTTTAATGTTAGAAATTTCTGATAATTGCGACATTCATATCTCGCATACCTAAGAATAAAAAATTAATTTTTTCAGGCTTATGTTCAAAACATTTTGTGCATTTATTAATTTCCTTCCATCCATTTTCTAAACTAACCTAACGATTTCCTAACTTATTTGGCTATTATCAAAATAGACCCAATATGGGAACTGATTACAAAATGAAAGGGATAGTTGGAACTAAATTTAAATTCTGGTGCTTTCACCTATCAATATTAACTAGTGTCCAGTGTGACATTTTCCAAATTACATGTTGGCAGACACCCTCGTTGCTCTAATTAAAAGCTTACACAGCTGATGGCATAATGGCGTGCCATAAAATTGGTGAAATATTTCTGCCCAAATTGCCACTTGCTTCGCTATTCTGTTATGGCACCTTCGGTAGACTGAAAGATTGATTTAAAGTTGCGGAATTGTCGCGACTAATCTAATATGAAGCTCTTCACCGCTCAAATTTTATAACGCCTATTGACTCGTTGAAAGTTTTCGTAGATTTAAAGCAAAGTGATTATGTTCCTGTCATTTGTATGTCAACAATTCATAAAAAAATTTCATTATGCAGGGTGTCCAAAAACTAGTGGAAATATTTTAAAATGATACAAAAATAATTAAAAATAATGAGAGTAGTGAAGAATGTGAATTGGGAATGATTAGTAAGGAGTAGCATTGAAGATTTGATACTATGTCTTGAATGAACATCCTTTCTGATACGTTGTAACATAATAATATTTTAGGGCTTGATTCCTTTATCTTTACTTTATTTTTAAAATGTACTCTTAATTATATAACAATAATAACGTGTGTATAAAAAAGTTTAATATCGCCTTAATGCGCAAGAATATAATATATAATTCATATCTCAATTTAACGATAGTATGCCGGCCTTGCAATATCATCATGTTAACACAAGTATGATAATTCTCGAAGAGATTGAAAAATTCTTTAAAAACAAAAAGTATGAATACAGAAACAAAAAAATCTTTAATTATTAAATTAATTAAAACTGCTAATCTAATAAATATTGATATTAGATTTTTTAAAATTATATATAGTATATTCAATACTTTGCAATTTTACGTTATGTATTTGCAAGCGCTTAAGATGAAATAAGTTCAATTGAAAGTGTGACCCACTGCTTTAAAACCATTAAATTACTGAAAGACAGCTGATATACATAATCTTTCCACAATCCCTCATGGAAAAAAATTGAATTAATTTTGAAAATTGCAGGATATTATTACTAGGTGAAGCTTTTTTCCCCCATTAGTTTGCCACTACGCCATGCATAACACCATCTATTATTCTTGAGAAATAACATTGCCGTTCTACGAAAGAGTCGTGGAGTGTTTTAACTCAAAATTCTTAACCTCCAAGTGTTATTCTTGAACGTTTTTCTTGCAAAAGTTCCACAGCAATGTTCTTGTATACTATCTGCATACTATCTTTAGATAAACGTGAGCCCATGCATGCTCCTGCAATTATACTATTTACTGTTGTATGCCTAAAAACTTTTTAAAGTATGTAGATGATAATTTAGAGCACCGGGTATTTGCAAGAACCAATCTAATATTTTTTCGACCAAATTATGTTTCAAATATCGTAATAATATTGCAAAATATCCTGCGCTACGTGAGAAGGCGATGTTTTTTATTTAGTTATCCAACAGGAATAATGTAATACAAATGGCATATTTAAAAAATTAAATAATTATCTCTTGAACAATACTTTTTTCGAATGCCAATATATGAGAATGATTGAAATTTTATATATTGGAAAGATTGAATGCTGTCTCATATTCATATCATGAAGGAATACTTCAAAACTTTTCGTCAGAATTAATCACCAGTGAAACGATTAATGTTTATTGAAGATAAAGCAATTTGTTAAAGAAATGTATAGATAAAATATTCCTATTTAAACAGTAATTTCAGAAAAAAAAACGCAAGTTAATTCAAGGAGGGAAGATATTATAAGGTTTCGTGACAAATGAACCGTGGAAAATACTCCAGGTACAGCCTCTAAATTATCCACCCAGAAAGATGTTGCATCTATATAACCTGTAAAGAGAAGGAAACAATTTTACAAGTGCAGTATTTGTACTACATAAGGGAAATAAGATCTTTTAAGTGAAGCATATGCATTAGTCAATATTCCAAGAAAAAATTTTACTGATATAGCTCTAGCATTATCCTTTATAGAATGGGAAAATTCTACTGATACAGTGTCTATGGTACTTCGAATTCCAGGGGAAAATTCCAATTACTATGCAGTATATGTATTATCCATTACGTAAAACAAAAATTATCCTCTTACCGTGCCTGCATTATCCTTTATGCAAAGCCTGTATTCTAAAGATACAGTGTCTATGCTACTTCGAACGGAAGGATGAATTGTACATATGCTGCATCTATATAGCCTATACGGAAAGAAAAACAATTCTACAAATGAAATATTTGTATTATGGAAGGGAAAAGACCTTGTTAGTGATACTCAAAATAAAACTTTTGCTGACACAACAAACCCTGCATTATCCTTTGCAGAATGGGAAAATTCTACAGATACAGTATATGGCTCTACTTCGAAACTCAAAGGGAAAATTCCAATTACTATACAGTATATTATCAATAAAACTAAATAAAAATTATCACCTTACAGAACGTGCATTATCTTTATCCTTTACGCAAAGGTTAAATTCTGCAGAAAACTGTCCATGCTATTTTGAACACATGAGGAAAATTGAAATTACTATATAGTATATGAATTATCAATTACACAAAAGAAAAATTCTCATCTCACAGTACGTGCATTATTCTTTACATAAAGGATAAATTCTACAGATACAGTGTATATGCTAGTTCCAGCACTTAAAATAAAATTCTATTACAATGCAAAGTAAAAATTCTCCTGGTTCAGTGCATGCACTATCTATTATGCGAAGAAGGAAATTTTATACATGCAGAATCTTTATCGGTAATAAGAAAATGTTAGAAATTTTTCTCGCACAGTACCTGCTTTATCCTTTACCCAAAGGGCAAATTCTGCAGGTACAGTGTCTATACTAGTCGGAACACAAAGAAAAAACACCTTTTAAAATGCAAAATAAAAGCCTTAACTCAAAGTAAAAAATTCTGCTGGTTCAGTACCTGCACTATGGGGCAAGCGATTGGAAAAATTTTACGGATATAGAATTTTTATCGCTAATATGAAAATGTTCCCCATTAAAGTGCGTTAAATGCTCAGCCATTTCTTAAATATTTTATGTCATATTCTCCAGAATAATTTACATGAGAATTTTAAGAAATAAGCTATTAAAAAATTCATTAAAAGAGCTTTTGTAAGCGGTTTTATTTTAGAACATTCAATTTATTTTTCTTAAATTTTTAAATTTCAATATTTTGTTAAATCATTCGAAATCCATTACTAAAATTTAAATGTTACTAAAATTTTCAGGAATAAAAAGTACATATCCAGGAAATTTTCAAATTTTCAAAATATAAAAATAAGGGTGAATCTCTTGAAATTTTTTAACGGTGACTTTTTAAAAACTGAATAATAGACAAAAACATATTTTTTATGTTAAAAATATTTCCCCAGCCCCTGCAAAAAATCTTGATTCAACTGAGAATGATTCCATAGAAAGCCATCAAAAGACGTAAGGGAACAAAAACATATTTCGCTATCAATGCAAGGACTTTTGACAAAGGATTTCAAAGTTGACACTAATTACAATGTCTTGATGACAACCATAAATACAAAGTTATTTTTCTAATACCATAATTACGAATATTGTTTCTCCTATGAACACAAATATTTTTTTTTGTTATTTTCCTAATATCCGAACAAATGTTGTTTCTCATCCAGTCATTCTCAATTATAGAAGAAAGGTAATAGTTGCTTTGATATCAGAGTTGCGTGTTGCAAAAGTAGAAAGGCAAATCAGAAAACGTATTCGATTTCGTTAATCGATTTATTTAATAAGAGTTGCTTGAAAATACCAGATTGTATGGGAGTTTCCATAGCTGGAAATGGATCTGAAGTTGGCCTACATTCACGCGTGCACTGAGTTATTGACGCAAAAAATAAACATCCTTCATTTTTTCACACACGAATCAAATACAATTTCGGGATGTACCTCGATTTGATTGATTATTTTGACACATAATAATTTCATAAAGGAATTTCTTTTGTTTTTTACTTAGTGCAATGCTCATTTATAGTAAACAAAAGAAGTTCCACTGTGCAATATATGTCATATAATCTAAAAAAAATTGTCTGTTGTTATGATCATAAGTTATACAAAGTAACAATAGATTGTATGCTTTTATTATGTTACTTCTGAAAAAAAAATCACTATATTTTTAGATTGTATCACGGTAATAATACCTCCCCCTTTCAATGAAAAACTGTAAATTGAATAATATGAGCTGCTTTATCGAGAAATCTTTCCTGCGTTTTCTATATCATAATTATTGATTCCTTTTCTTTTGCTAGAATTAATGGATAGCAGCTCAAAAATTTTTCATTTGTTTAAAATAAATTTCTCCTTGAATGCTTGAAGGAAAAATCAACTTAAAAGAAGCAGACTATATTTCTTATTTAAATAATAGAGCGTTGCCAAAAATGTTTATTTCAAAATATCTGTTTTTTTATTCCAAAAATTCTTTAGCAAGATTTTTTTAAAATTAGATAAACATCCTCTATATTTTTTGAATTATGTATGTCTATTCTTTGTGAATGTGAAACCTCAAAAACGCTTTGCTCTAAGAGAATGAAATACGGTAAGTGGTCTTTACGCTAAATTTATAAATAATTTTTGAGTGAAATAACCATAAACCATAATCTTTTGAGTGAAATACATTCTAAACAGGTTTGTCTAAACTGTCGTAAAACGACGGATTGTGGTAACTGGAAAGTATAAAGAATTATATAAATACATTTTGATAAATGATTTGAAAGATGCCAGTCTGTTGCTTTATACATTTGAATGCATATAACCCTTCTACAGATACAGATACGGAATTATAAAGACCATAATTCCGGAACATTGACAAAAAAGTTTTTAGGATTATATCAGATACACTGATGATACAAATACTAAAACATCAAAAGTTCTTTGATTTGCCATTTAATTTATAAAATTAGGGACAGTAAATATATTTACCAGAGATTGTTTAGGGAAAACTGGAAGTGGTAAGCATATTTACCAATGAGTGTTAAGGGTAAAAGTATCACTGAATGTCCATTAGTAAGTATACTTACCACAAACGTTTATTTAATTTTTAAACATTTTATATGTGTTTTATAAGAAATGTTGGAATTGAAATTCAATAATGTCTTACATTAAAAATTGAAGCATATTTTGCATTTATTAGATTGGCAGAGTGAATTGTTACATCGCATAAAAATAAAACTACTGTAATCTGATGTAATTTTATTAATAACATCTTAGAAACGCTTTGATTTAAGAAATAAATTAAAATGTCATAAACTGCAGTATTCAAAATCAATACCTGAAAAATGAAGTCAAAATATGCAAAAAACAATAACAGGAAGATTCCGAATTTTAAGAAAGTCCAACTGCATCAACAGTTTGTTTATTTTTAAAAATAATTGTAGAATTTAAATTAAATAAATTCAATAACAAATAATGATAATTAAATATAAGAAAAAAGACATAAGGAACAAAACATAACAGTGTTTTCTGTTTGAAAAATGTTTCAGGAGTTAAAATTTTATAAACGCTGGAACTTATCACTACGAAACGCATTACATCGTGAGCAGGCAGTGCTAATCATATTTACTACTTTTTAATTTAAATGATGTTTAGCTACAGCCTTAATTATTTCAGAGCTATTAAGGTAGCTCAATTAAATTTTAAGCATCTGATTACCCAATTTATCATTTTAAAATACTTTTTTGAACCCTCATAAAATGCTTTTACAGGTGGAAAGAAAGTATACAAGAAAACTATAAAGGGATAAGAGCTAGAAATCAAAATCATAATAATTTGTATAAATCAAACTTGATAGATGACATTGAAACCAAGATTGTAGTAATTTTTTCATCATATTTTAATGTGATTTGGTTGACAAAAAGGTGCCCAGAAGGCTTTATCGGAATTCTTCGCTCTACTGTTAAGCAATAAAAGACCGTTGCGGGACATTCAAAATAAAAATCAAAGTACTTATGGCATTTACACTTAAAGTCCATAATTTTTATTCGGGAGTCAAAGATTATACTAATACCTTCATTAGAAAATAAGAGGGAAAGCTTATATCTCGTTGTCCCATGTTTTTTATTTTCTCTAACTCCTTTTTTTTGCACTGCTATTAAATTATACAAACTCCAGATACGATTGCAGAATAACATATTTGAAGAATTCTTTATTAAGATTTTTTGCAATTTGGATTTCAGCCATCACAAAATTAATGGATAAAAAGAATTAATTCACAAAATGGTTATTATTTCTTGAGAATAAACATGATATATTTATTACTTCTTTAATTACATGAAGGAATAGAAAATTAAATTTCCAAATAAGCTATCGAGCCTATTGAGTGATATAATATTCTTAAGATAACCAAATATTAATATATGTATTCCTGGTAACATCATAATTTGATAGTTTTTGTTTTATTCTGTCTTCTATTTTTCTTTACTTAGTTGTGAATAATATCTCCCAATATAGAATTTTCAGCATTGATTCAGTAGAGTCTTGGTAATCCGAATCTGATTGTAGATAATTGGAGTGTCATTTCTTGAATTTTCTGAAAAAAAAATTATTAAAAATTAATAGATAATATCAAGAAGAAATATCTTGTTTGTCTCTATCTTTTTTCAAAAAGAAACCGAAATTTAAAAATAATTACAAAACAAAATTGACTCATTTATTTTGATGTAATGAACCGAGCCTGCTTGTTTTCCATACTGTGTCAGCACCGCATAAAGCAACATATTTGTTGGTAAAGTGCAATTGTGCTATTCTACGCAGCGTCATGTCAATTCTACAGCACTAGCAACATCTGCGTGTGATACATGACTTTTCTAGGTGTCATCTCACTTCTATCAGGACTATCTTGATTCTTGATTATTAAAAATCTTTGTTTGGAAACAATGACATGCTGCTTTAACAAGAATAAAATCAATCACAGGAAACACATTTCAACACAACCAAAGTTTCTACATAACCTAACAATTCGCTCGGTAACTCAGATAATATACGCGATGTTCGTCTGTTCTAGTTCGCATGTTTTTAAACTCCATTGGTCATTCGTTCAACACTAGAACCTCAATCTTTCCATGATGAGAACATTCATTTCGAATTGGCCTATTTCGGATACAAAACTCAAAGACCCGGAATGAGAACATTATTTGCTTATATTATATATCCAATATCTAAATATTGAATCAGGTTTTGACATTTTACTGCCAATTTCATGATCAGCTTTTTTTTCTTGTTTTTTTTTTCGTATTTTTTCTTCATATGATATCGCTAGAGGCCCATTACTATTTAAAAAACAATGCAGGGTTAACACGTGTTTTGCTTAAGTATTCAGATGGCCGCTAGCCGAAAGACGAACTATTTCCGTTACTTGAAATAGGTAAACAAACTGGAAGATTATTCACATGTGTTGCCACAAACGATATGTCTAAAAGTAGAATTGACAAATAATATTGTTTTTAACTCATTTGCCTGAAGCTTTATTTTTCCTTTTTTTTTGTCTGCATTTCACTGTCAAGTGCAATATAAATACTTGCTGCGATATTATAACAATTTTCATTAAATATTTCAAGCAATACCGGCAAAACAAACCTCCATGGGTCAGATGACTTGCCATCTACCAATCACACAAAGAATAAAACACAATGTTTACATAAATATTTTTTATATCATATATAGATATTTTATTAAATGTAATTTAAATGCTACAAAAAATGCTTCATTGGAATCATTGCCATAATGCGCCTTCATTTCTTGCACGTACCGAAAAATGCCAGAAAAGAACACGAATTAGATGCGCAAAAATTTCCCCACGTAAACGAATTAAGTTGCTGGCCTAAGCACGTGACAGGAGAGAGGTAAAAAAAAAGAGAGAATCTCTCCCATATCGGCAGGAAGAAGAAGAAGAAGAATGAGAAAGAAGGACTTTTGATAAGAATTCCACCCATTGTATTCCAAACCTCCATCATTTCTTCGAGATGGAATGCTGCAATGACCACCCTATCTGGGAAGAAATGTACCAAAGAATGATGGCCCATGATGAATGACTTCGGGAAGAAATGAAGTGAAGACACCGTGTTGAAAATATTCAGCTGTGAAAGGAGATAAGAGAGAAAGAAACATATGAGTATCAACATGAGCATCTGCATTTATTTTTTGTTTCAAATAAAAAGAAATGTGCTGCATAGTCTAAATTTGTCATGATAATTTGAAGCACCAATGAAAACTTTTTGTTCCTTTTTAAGATGTTTCAAAAAAGGATTTTTTTTTCGTGTAAATGATTTTCTAAATAAATTCTAACTACAGTTTTTTTCATTCATTTTTTTTTTTTTTGCTATACTACAGTTTCAAAAATTCTTGTACAGTTAAGCCTTTTCGGTAACAATATATAAATTTAATAACTGCATACTGTTTATTCTTGGATTCTAAAACATTCCGGGCTTTTGCGCATGCGTCAGAATGTGTTTATTTAGCTAAAACAGGGGTGAGAGTAAAGATGAAAGGAGAGGTCTATATTGAAAAATAAGGTGATTTCGGATTATTCACTGATTTAAAAGGCGTAAAAACGCGGATAATTCGTAGAGTATCGGAAAAAAAAGATGCTTTCGCAATAAAATATCTTAGAGCATTTTTTACTTGTTGCAAGGGACCTGAACATTAAATTATGTTGAATGAATGGAAGATTTCAGTTCTTAACATTTGGTAATTCACATTTTTACAAAATAATAATAATTTGTTTTATACCACAACACTTTTTTTATTTGTTATTGGATTTTTTGAAAACAGTTTGAGATTAACAAAGGTAGATAATCTCAGTCGCATTTAATAATATTATATAAAATATTCTTTGCGCCGTTCTTGATGGCTTTTTCATTTCTTAAATTAGCGTTTTAAGCAATTAATATGCAATTTTGAATCAAAATAAAATAGCACAATCAGAAACGGCACTAAACTCATATACACAAGATAAAGAAAAAAAATCCTGAACCTAAAAGTATCTAAAGAGGCAGAAATTAAAATGAAAGAATGATGAAGAATTCCAGAAATGCGATAGTCACACCTTTTAAGAGAAGTAGAACAGTCTGAAAGTGGTATTCTCAGGATAATGAAATGAACAATATCTTAATAATTCGTTTACATTTACTTGTAATTAAAGATTCACTTTATATCAGAAGCGCCATCTAGTGGATAATATTTAAAAAAAGACACAAGTGGCGCTAGAAAAGAGCACAGCACATAAATTATTTTAAAGAATAAAAAATTGGAATTAATAAAAATAATTAAAAACATTTATTAAACTGTAATGTAAAAAATACAATATGATACAAATTTCGATAACAAAAGAAAATCATAAAAGCTTGTGGCATAGGAAAAAAAAATATTTTACAATTAAATACATGTTGTAAAAGTAATTAAATTTCCAGTTTATTTTGAATATTTTTATAGGCATCTCATAAGTTTTTGTATCTTCCATACTTTTTATTAAAATATTTTAAATATTTTCTGATATTTTTTAAATATATAAATAAAAGGATATTTTTGAAGATTTTTTTTATATTAGTCATTTTTAATGGGCATGTTTCGAAGTTCAGATCAGTCATTTCACATTCAATTTATATGAACTAAACTGTATCTATAGCATTTGAATGCTATAAAATCTTAATCTAGAAGAAAGTTTTCGATTACTTGTTTCTCGTGAATCATATTGTATTCTAATTTGTAACTCATTATCATATAGCATATTTACAAGCCTCAGTATATAAAATATTTTTATAGACCAATTTATTTTATACATATTTCTGAATTAATTTGTTTTTCACATGTTTCATTTATTTCAAAAACAACCTTGTTTGAAGGCTTTGTTTTGAATGTTATTAATAATTTAAAGATATCATTTATAAGTAAGTAATATTGATAAACAAACAGCACTACATCGTAAATGCATTATTACGTAATAAAACTTTAAAAAAGCTATACATATATTTAATATGTTAAGATTTTTTTTATATTTAAGGGGTTTTTATTTATTTATTTATTTACTTGTGCTACAAATGATACATTATAAAGTCTTGAAATTCTGATTTACAAAAAAGGCTCAACGTGCATTTAAATACCAAAAACATTTTTTTTCCAAAAAGAGAAAATAAGTCTCTTAA
This sequence comes from Argiope aurantia, assembly GCA_026543865.1. Taxonomy (NCBI): domain Eukaryota; kingdom Metazoa; phylum Arthropoda; class Arachnida; order Araneae; family Araneidae; genus Argiope; species Argiope aurantia. Next base: position 597,892 of record JAPMOR010070900.1, read on the forward strand.
TTTTTTTTTATTTGAACCCCGAGATGAAGATAATATTTCAAAATTATATTTATAGATCATTAAAAAAACAGAGAAAAATTAGTTCGATAATATCCAATGTATTATATTTATTCTACATAGAAATATGAAAAGACGTGAGAAGTATGTTTTTGGTCTTGTAGAATTACTATAAAAAATGATAAGGAAACTTTAAATATAAATATTATAAGATTAATAAAAGAATAAAATAACGAATATTATCCATCAGATATCTTACTGTTAAAAAAACAATTTATCAGTGAAAATAATTCATGCAGGGTTTTAATAAATATACCTAACAAATGAGTGTACATAATGTGCATGATAAAAAAAAAGTCTAATGATTTATTTTAAGAATTTCACATGACACATTATTTTTCTAAGATCATGAGTAGATTGCATTGAATTTTTTTAAAATCTTTTAAAGGTAAAAGTGCATTTCCTGTAAACAAAGAAATAAAGTTTTTTTCCTGTGATAAACAATGTCCGCTTTTAAATATTTTCATCTTTTTTTCAGCAAAAGAAGAGAAACAGAGAAAGAACGGAATACAGAAATAAAGCACTTTGCAGCGACCGTTACTTCTGTATTCCACATATAAATTCGGAGACAACGCATTGGTATTCGAATCACGTTTACGCAGCGACAGAATCCGATTTTTTTTTTCGAATCTATTAAAATTTGGAATTCTGGATAGAAATAGAAGAGAAAAAGAAAAAATAGAAAATCACTGTTATTCAGGAAATAACGGAAATAGTCTCTTTCGGGAATCTTAAATTTCTCCGCTGGATATTTGGAACTGTAGTAGCCTTGCCTTACTTCCAATATTGTTGAGAATGATGAAAAAATGAAATAAAATAAAATTCGGCAGGTGGAATCAGAAATTCGCTCTCTTTCCGCGAAGTATCATAGATTCCAAGTTTATACAGTGATAAAAATATCTTCAAGAAAATGAAGAATATTTGACGGAAGTAAAGTTTTTACTCTGAAAGCATTGTCGAGATGTAATATTTTAGTTGAATCTATTTTATTTTTCTGCAATGTTATTTTGTTCAGCCGCTTATGATTTGAAAAATATTTATTTATTTATTATTTATTATTTTTAAAACCATTTTTAAGGTTAAATGACTTTTAATACAACCAGTGGGAGTGGTTTGTCCAAACCTTTCTCGCAAACTCTTTAATAAAGGTGCTATAGCAGAGAATGTCTTACACTCGTGTACAATAGTTACGAAATATTAACTTTTGGCATGAATTTAGAGTTTTAGTGAATGTATCATTTGGCCAGTTATTTGCTGACTAATCCTGGCATGTGGTTAATAATATACAAAAATCGACTTTCTGATTTACTTGCGTTTTTTCCAATCGATTGAAACAAATATTTGGCACATTACTATACTTGTAGTCACAAAATCCCATACCAAATTTAATATATTTAACTCTTTGGAATTGATTCACAATTTTATGGGAGTCTATATTATAGACGTTAAATCTGTGTATCGAATCTTATCTACATATCTCTCTTTGCTTTCAAGTTATTTTGTTAAATTACATTCTAACTTTTATAGAACGTTAAATTCTTGCTCTGAACGAATTTGCTCAAATTTTGATAGAAATATACAAATTTGATATAAGGACCGTATACCAAATTTTATCCGTCTAGACATACATACATAGGGACAGACGGACATTTTCTAAAAATACGTTTTTCGAACTCAGGAAGGTCTTAAAATTGGAGATTCGTCAAATTCTCGATTTCGAATTTTTTTGATGATTACTATATTTTCGCTGTACTACGGAATAGAAACATGCTTATCACTGGTTGTTTATTGAAGAAAAATTGACTTTAAGAGGATATTGAATATTTACCGAGCATTTATTTTAAGATATGAGCTTAAGGTATCGAATGTATGTAATCTTTCGTTGAGTGATTAAAACTGTGATTATGCTCATTCAGCATTTATTTCTCCAACTTTTTATTTTGAAATTAATGCATGCATAATTGGCTATCTTTATTTGTAATTTTATACAAAAATTAAAGTAATAAAAAGTAGTTTATATTTTTATTATCCCTGATGCTTGTGTAAATATCGAATTAAACGAACTGCCTTACATATTATTGATACAATGTTCATTATTTTTTATTTCTTGAAAAGTTTATGGTTCATTTTAAAGTAAGTTATAAGTTTTAAAGATATGGCATGAAAATATCATACAATGATTATTAATTGTTAGCTGGAAATATCAATTGTAGATAATAATATATTTTTCATTGCATAGCTCTATTCTTTAGAGGTATTTTTTTGTGCCAATTTAAGGCAAAGGATAGTAAACATAAGTACTAATTAAAAATTTGTATCGGCCTTAGCACGCTTTAGCAGTTTTGTGCTCATTTTCGTCATTCCATAATGCTAATTGTAGCTTCTTGAAGCTGGATCACTTGTTTACAGCATCATGAATTCCTTCCCACACTATTTAAGGTAAAAACATTGAAAACAGGGATAAAAGAAGTTGAATCAAATTTTATGACAGCAATTTTGAGCATCAAATGACAAGAACGTTAGAAATTCTCTTTAATATTCTCCAAGTCACAAACGAGAAAAACAATGAAATCGAGAAATATAATTCACATTGATCCAGCACTTCATAACATATAATATAGCAGTAAAAAAGAAATTCCACTTTTAAAAGATTAGCTTTATTAAAAATTAAGATTATTTAATTCTGATTCTGACAGATTAATCTGAAATTAATTTTATGTAGATCCTACTTATACCTTTCGTTTTGTTCGTATCTGTTTTGCGATCCATTGCATTTCAAAAATTTGTAACATCTCATAACAGCATAAATTCTATTTTTAAATTATTTACTCACTAAGAATCAAGATTATTTAAGGCAGATTATAACTCTAATTTATTCAAACTTCTTGTTGTAATTTTATTCGTTCTGTGCACGTGATATTCATTTATTATATTACAAATGACGTATACAAATGTATTGTGTGGTACAAAAATTTGAATTATAATATATATTCTATTATTTCACATCAAAAATTTAACGTCGATTTATCTTTCATTCATATCTGCAGGCTGTTTTCTCAGGCAACTTTATAAAGTCACTATCATTTTTTATTTTTTACGAAACACAAAGTAGTATTTTGTCCAAATATAAAAATTGCATATGTCTTTAAGAACATTTATAAAAATAACATCCATTTTTCCCAACAGATTTATTTTATTATGCAATAAATACTACTAAATAAGACAAAAAAAATATTTATGGAATTATTCTCTCCGATAATTTTAAATAAACAATTATTATAATTTTCCCTGTTAAAATCTAATTAGTTCAGAAAAACGAGTTAGAAATCGCTTGGGTGTAATTTCCAGCGATGAATGCTAATAATTTTTTGCGATTTCCAAATATTTTCACTTTTGGCATTTTTACTCTTTATTTGAATTCTTCACTTCCTGCAATTCTATGCTTCTATTCTCTTCAATTTCAACAAAAATATGTATAGACATATGCTTCATGTATAGAAACTTGATTGCTATCCTTTCGTTAGTGATTGTATTTATGAAAATATTTGTTTCCAAATTCATATCTTTTAATGTAATATACTTTCACATTTTTATTTTTTGTGATGTTTTTTACCCTTAAAAGGAACGAAATTGCTCTGTTATTTGTTTTCTTTTTTATTGGGAACTTTTATTATAAATAAATATTTTTATAATTCCAAACATTTACATTAATTACATTAAAGCAATATTTGCAATAAAATCTACAATAACATAAATATACAAAACAAAAAATATGAAATATAAAATTTAATTTCACCAGAAAAAAATTACATATTTTCATGCATTACTTTTTAACCATTTTTTTATATCTACCAATATATATTTTTTATACGAGAAACACACACATTATGTTTAAATATTTTTATACCTACCAATACTTTTTTTATATCTGTGAAAAATTAACGATATTTTGCTTATCTAAATTTATTTTACAGTTACAAGTTGGGAATAATAAACTTACTTAGACAGTGTTCAGTCTATTTGGTTCTATTAGCTTTTCTGAATACATCGCAGTGATTCTTTAATAGTTCCTTTAAAGAAATTCTTCTTAAAAGAAATGCTTAAAAACGGATTATTAAATTTAATTTTCGCCTTTTGAAGACAATTTGCTTTCACTATAGCTGTTAAGCGAAAGCATCTAAGTTATTTTCCAATTTAATGTTTCACAGAAAAGTTAAGACTATTTTAATATATTGCTTAAAAGTTTATTATTCAGGCTATAATATTTTCAAATGCTGCTTCTCGCGGAATAATTTTTGAATAAAAAAAGAATTATGAATCACTTAAAGAGAAGTTTTAAAAATAAATTTTTAAAAGCTGAAGTTTTTTCCCTTTTTTGGTTTTATGAATTTAAATTTTTTGAATTTATTATTTAAAGTTAAAGGAATTTGGAACTGCAGTTTGAATTTTAAATTTATAGATATATTACATTATTTTGATTCAAATTATTTTATTCATAAAAAGAAAATATACACCCCCATATTTAGTTTGATATTTTCCGCCAGATCTAAAAAAAGGGTAAAAACAATTTCGGATAAACTCATTTAAAGTAGTTATTCATACATCTTTTAATTACACAAACTTATGTATTCGTATCGTGTTAAATAAGAAATTACTATTCAATATAAGAACTCAAAATTTCAGTAAAATGTCAAATGTCATTTAGTAATATGTTAATTAGTTAGTTATAAGAATTTGTTATTTACTTCATTTCTTAGTTGCATGTACTTCATGTTTTCTTGAATAAATGGTCATTTTCCACTATTCAACTTGTTGGAATATTCACTTTATATTCCCTGGTCCTTTTTTTGCGGCAATACATTGAGCATATTATCTTTTAAAACGATCATAAATATTTGTTAGTTATCTCAAATTCTCTGAAATAAAATTTCGCTAACCAGGAATTTAAACGGAATCCATGAATTTAAAGACTATTAGCTTCAAAGCATTGATTTTCCTGTAAGGTATTGGCATTCCAACTACCAACATAATATTTGGATTATTGCAGAATATTTACTTTAAGGGGGCCGTAATAAATTAATTCACTAATATTATAATAGAAAAGAAAAAAAGGGGAAAAAATCCTCTACTTCAATGAAAATAATCTTTCTGGATTTTCCTCATTCTTTTAATCAAATGACGGATAATATCTTCTATTTTAAAACTAAACTAAAGATCTCAAACTGGAAATGCAACTTAATTGTTCAGTATAATCTGTATATTCATACGATTAAGGCATGAGTTCTAAAAAGTTGAAAACATTCTGTCTTTTCTTCTGTTGTACGAGATGTTGTAAATTATTATGCCATATTTCTTTATTCACTGACACGTGATTGTAGATAACATATAACAAATTAGTTTCATAAAAATGCATTGTGTTCAATTATCTAAATTCTATGAAATAGTATTGTTTTTATTTTTTCAAAAGGGTGTTTTCTATTTATAATTATTTAACTTCACATAAAAGAAATAAACAATTTTTTAAATTTTCTACTTAACGAAAGAATTTTCTTCTAAATAACTAATTAATTATAGTTTTAGTTAAACTCAAATCAATACCTTTTAAAGATACAATAAAATAAGTTTAAAAAACAGTTTATTGAATACATAATACACATTCAATTCAGTCAATATTACGTTATTAAATAATACTTATAGTCTATGCAGCATATAAAATTCATACATTTGGTATCCTTACATTATTAGGAAAAAAGTTATTCGATTGTTTTATTTTACGGTAAAGCACATTCTTGCATAATTATTATGGAATCTCTTTAAAAGTATTATCATTACACAAATATTCTAACACATCATTTCCAAATCCTAAAATGCTCCAGAATTCAATGAAATCCTTTTTTATCTATATATTCTTATATCCTTACACTGTTAGGAAAAAGTTACTCAAGTGTTTTATTTTATAGTAATTTACATTCTTGCAAAATTATTATGGAATCTCTTCAAAGGTATTCTTAGGACACAAATACATCTCACACATCATTTCGAAGTCCTAAAATACTCCGGAATTGAATAAAATCCTTTTTGATCCATACATTTTGATAACCTTACATTAAAAGAAATAAGTTATTTGATTATTTTATATTACAATATGGCACATTCTTTCAGAATTATTATGGAATCTCAACAAAAGTATTCTTTGTATACAATATTACAACACAACCTTTCTAAGTCCAAAAATACTCCGGAATTGAATAAAATCCCTTTTGCCTCAACGCATCCTTGAAGGGCACAATTTCTTCCAGCACCCAAAGCAATTTAACAAGAAGGTAAAGTAAATGCTTCTTCCACCTTCAGCTCCCTCATGTCCTTTAGTGCGACGCTCCTTTGAATAATTAAATAGCGAGATTTCGCCTGCCAAGAGACTTGTAAGCAAATTGCCGTCTGACTAATGTCCCAGCTCCCTTCGTCACTTCTAGTTGACTGTCATAACTTCCCCACCCCAAACGTTCCATTCTAGAGACGTGTGAAGAGGCCTTTATAGAAAAGGCCCTGAAAAGAGGATCTTTCAGCGTTTGGGGATGATGTTCTGAATTTACAAGATGTCACAAGTCTTCTGTATATTGCTCATTCCTTTCCATTCAGTCCCCGCTGTGGCAGAAACGAGGAATCCCCCCCCCCCTAAAATGACGTCTGGGATGGAATAAACTTTAAGGAGGTCTCTGGGGGTGATATTTTACACAATCGTTAACATAGAAAGTTATTGGGCTCGTTGCTTTGTCGTATGTAAAAAGGGAGAATAAGTCAAGTGAGTTATGAAATCTGTATCAACTATTTTAAGCTGAAAAAAATGAATGGTAGCTTAATGCAGACATGAAAATTTTAGAATATATTTATTATATTTGTGCATTTATGAAATGAATCGCAATTTAATTTGACACCAAGGAATATTCTAATGAAATATTGATTAAATGTATTGCTTTAAATACAGTTAAATTTTCATGCATAATATTTTGATTTATTAATGGTTGCAATTTCATTACTCAAGGTTTTCATTTTCATAAATTTGAAATGTTCTAATAAAATGATTTTTGCTTTTGTGGTCTTCAAATTTATCAGGCATATATAATTCGCTGGGGGGGGGGGGAGGGTACACAATACAAATCTAAAAACTTTCTCACATTTCATAATCAAATAATTTATTAGATACAATATATTCTAAAAACTTAGATTGCTATTCATAGATAAAAGTAGTTTAAATATTAAATAAGTAAAAATACATAATACTTTGTTTCTTTCTAAGTCTTTTATAAAAATAATTAAAATAATTTCATGAGAGAGTAATATAAAAAAATTAATTTCATATTTCTAAAGTAATTTTTAAAGTAGGGTGGCAGATAAGAATAATTTTTTCAATAAGAAAAATGCAATTAATCAAAATTATTTCTATAGGATTAGTGGAATCATTGCCATTAGAATCCTTAGGAATGCTGGAAATCAATGATTATTGCCAATAATTAGGATTTTAAAGATTATTACCAATAATCATGGTTTTAAATTACCAACAATTCATGAACTAAAAAGTTGCCACTTCATCAGGAATAAACTCTATGTATTTTTTATACCAACTATACAAAAAGAAAATATTGTAGAAGTTAAGTCACCATAACCGTAATCATTAAATCTCAAAATTTTGACGAATATTCAAGTGTCAGATTTGAAAACAACAACAGCACATTCTTATTATATTTGCTTGTAATGTTCCAGATTTTCGAACTGCCAGTTAAATTTCTTGATGCTTTATAAATCTGAGATTTTGATGTTTTGATGCATTTTAAGATTTATTAATTTTTTTATTATCATGTGAGAACATGTTGTTTTTTAGTTTGAGGTTTTTGAAGCCTCAAAATGCGCAGGCAACAAATTGGTGATTTATCGCTTTTGAGGCATCAATTTTTCTCTTTTAGGGTTATTACAAAAGAATGCAGAAGATTGTCATTGGCGATTTATCCCCAACTAAAGTTAAAACTTGATTTCCAAATTATTCATTCTCGGAATTCTTAAGAATTGTCTTAATTAATTTAAGTCATTAACCAGTTTCAAACGGTTTGAAACAATCACGAGACAATTATATTACGCATGCGCGGCGATATTTAGAAAAACGATGTGTTTTTTTCATCATAAAATCTGTCAAGCTCCAAAACTTTGTTTACAAGCTAGAAAAATTGAAAATGAAAGT